>LT649802.1:0-13420 GCA_900128395.1 Stramenopiles sp. TOSAG23-2
TTTCCCTATCAATAAAACAGTAAAAAATGGCTGGTCTGATCTTTTTGGCTGCCATATATATTACGAAATTATATATATTACGAACCCGTACATGCATATCATAAAATATACGACTTGGTTTCGTATGTTTCTCTGCATGTATGGAATCCAATTTTTTACGTAAAACACCTTCGCTCTCTCTCTCTCTCTCTCTCTCTTCTCCTTATTCCTTCCTCCTTCTTTGTCTATTTAATGTATCGATTTCATCTTTTAATTTTTGGATTTGATATATCTTACTTTTTCTTTAAATCATTTTTTTATATATTATTTGTAAAAAAGTTAAATTTGCACGTGAAAATATCCTTATTCCTTCCTCCTTCTTTGTCTATTTAATGTATCGATTTCATCTTTTAATTTTTGGATTTGATTTTCATATGTTGATTTCATTGCTAACATCTCTTCTTTCATAAATTCAATCGCATCATCCATCTCTTCTTTATTGCCGTTATTTTTGTTATTCGCATTGTAACCAAAGTTATTGTCTTCATTATTGCCACTAAATTCTAAATCAGTCCGTAATTTTTTCAATTGTTTATCTTTTATATTGATTTCGCGTAATAAATTATTTTTTTCAATTTCATTCTCATTTACTTTGGAACGATATTCCTCTAATGATTTTAACGATTCTTGCAATCGAGCTCCACTCTTTTTATGTCTTTCTTCATGTTTCTTTAATAAATTATTACATGCAAGTATTTCATTTTCTAAATCTAATACTTTATGCTTTAATGGAGAATGATTATTATTACTTTTATATTGTTGAGATGTTGTTGTATGTTGTTTTGTTGTTCCATATTTATTATTATTATTATTATTATTATCCGCATCATTATATTTTTTATTCGAAATTATTTCTTCTATTTCATTACGATGATCATTCCGTATTGCAACTAATTCATCAGAAAAAAAATCTTCCTTTTCTTTAATTGTATTTTCTAATGTTCTTAATCGTACATTGAAATCGTCTTGTATTGTTTTTAATTTTTCTTCTGATAGTTTTCTTAAAGCTTCTTCTTCTTTAATACGTCTTTCTAATAATTTTTTTTCAGTTTTCAAATTATAAACTTCTTTCAATGCTTCTTGCATTGCTCTTTCGCTACTGGTTTGCTCCTTAAATATACGAGCATTGAATTTCATTGAAGTATTCACATGCGAAGATAGTTTCGATACCTCTTGCGATAGTGCAACATTTTGATCTTTTAATTTTGCAGCTTCTAATTCTCTTCTTGCAAGTGCTGCCATAATGTACTAGCTAAAGTTAAAAATGATTTAATTTTTTTTAGTATAGATGATTTTTTGAAAAATGACTGTAAAATATAATATATATATATATTCACAGATATATAGATAAATATGATAAAATATATCTATCCCTTGGGTGTTTTAATGTAACAACTGTGTTGCAATATGAAGCTCCGTTGGCATGAACAAAACAAAAACATATATTATTATATATATACATATGATATGATGATGGTACGTTTTACTTTTTTATTGATATTTAAATATATATATTTTTTTTAATTATTATTCAAATTTTTACAAAACCCTATAGACAAACACATATTCTTATATTCTTTTCACCACCACGTTTTAAAACAACTGAAAAAACATACACACTCGAAAGACGAAATTTATATTAATACATATAATATGGAACAAACAATGTACTGCTATATTTCAAAACATAGAATTTTTATATCTAGAAAGAAACATCTCTCATCAACGCATATTTGGGTTTTCACTTTCTTTATAACCTCTATTATTATTATTATTCATCCTATTATTATTATTATTATTATTGTTCTTCTTGTTACTTCGACGAGATAATAAAACTACTGCTCTTGCATTAGTCGATGCTTGGCTTACATCTTGATGTAATTTTCTTTTATGTTCGTCACTTAATGTGGTTCTTGATACATTTCTTGGAGAACGCCCATTAGGTGGTCGTGGGGATGGTGTATTAATTATATTCGATCTGGCAAATTTTGCATTATTAGTTTTTTTCTCCGCGTTCGTATTATCGATCTTTTTACGATTCATTCGCATATTCTTCATTACACTAACATTTGATATATTTGGACTACCATTAGTTGTTCTTTTCGTTGGAAATGTGCGTAAACCTCCATTTGTAGTTCCATTTTCAACTTTACTTAATCGATAATCAATAACTTCCATACTTGTTATTAATGTTTGCATCATATTTTCCATACGTTGGCATTGTTTACTAATAGCATTTAATGCCTCGGTATTTTGTTGATTTATATTTATATATCTTGTTACACAATCGTAGTAGAATAATTTATACTGATGGAAGATATATATATATATATACGAGTCGGTGTATGGAGTAACAAAAAGGTAAATATTCAACGTGTCAAAATGTATTAGAACTAATATCAATCTGTACAATGTCTCTTCTAACCAATGTATATGTCACATATAATATATGATGTATATATATATATCTAAAATGTGTACGTAAATGATAAAGTTGGTGGGGTTAACAATGATATCCTCATGCTATTTGGATACAGAAACGAAAAATAAAAAATTCTTCCGTCAAAAAATGAATAAACTGTGCATGCGGGGCATGTGGGGTGCAAAATTGGCCTCTGATAAGCCGGCTAAAAATATTTATTTTATTATAAATATCCGATATACTGTAATACTGTAATTGGTATAAAAAGATAAGACTATAATACGAATCATTTTTATTTGTATATTTTTTTTGAGTAATAATTCCATATTTACAAAAAAATAAAACAAATTGCTATAATTGGTGTATAAAGGGGGGGTAGTCGTCTAAAACTTTCTAAAATACTAAACCAATGGTATTGACCCACTATTTTACTTGAATAATAAAAAAAAGAAGTCAAATCCACACACACACGTGCACACCAAAACAACAACTTCTTCTAGACGACTCTTCTAAAATGATGAATCTAAATTCAAAAAGATAATAATAAGATGTATATATATATATATTCAATATAGGTTAGACGACTATTTTTTGAAAATGGATTAAGATATAAAATATAAAAACAAAACAGACCGTTGTGTGTGTGTGTAAATATATACGTTATAGACCATAGTTTGTATATGCATTCATCTAGTAATTTTTGTGCAGATTAAAGCCTTCAAAAAGAATAATGTCCATCGTAATTATATTTTTCAACTTCTTCATTTTACTACAATTTTTTATTGTTATCCACGCAACAAACCCAAATTGCTCATCGACTGGATTACATATTAGTGTATGGAAAAAACATGGTGGTAGTGCTTTTTATATTTTTCAACTTCTTCATTTTACTACAATTTTTTATTGTTATCCACGCAACAAACCCAAATTGCTCATCGACTGGATTACATATTAGTGTATGGAAAAAACATGGTGGTAGTGCTTTAAATCACTGGATTGAACAAAATATTTTATCAGTAATAAGAAAAATGGAAGAATCCAAAAGTAGTGATGAATCCAGTATGGTTTGCAACACAATTCAACCGCAACTAACAAATGATTACATGAACTTTGCTGAGATTTTAGTGAAGGAACATTCATTAGATTTATTTGATGTAGATATTGTTTATCCAGGACGTTTTCGAAAATACACATCGGATTTAACAGATTATTCACAGTTTGATGATTTACGTGCATGGCTTGATAAAGATTTGGAAAAAGCATATTCATCATCAGATGGAAAAAGTCTGTTAGCATTTCCATGGTTTAAAGAGCATGGAGTATTAATATGGCGAAAAGATCTTTTAAAGAAACATGGTTATGATGAAAATGAACCATTATCTTCAGATTTTACATGGGAACGGATGGCACACATTGCAGCAGATATTCAAAGCAAGGAAAGTCAATTAACAGATGGTTATGCATGGCAAGGGAATAATTATGAAGGTTTAACATGCAATGTTATGGAATGGATTGCATCTGATGGAGTAACAAGCCGTATAATCGATGATGATAAAATAACACTCGTTGTTAACGAGACGACGGTAAAATCATTTGAACGAGTTGCAAGTTGGATTGGGACGATAACATCGAAGGATGTAATTGACGGTGATGAAATGACTGTGAAAAATAAATTTGAAACAGGAAAATCATTATTTGTTCGTTTGTGGTCTGGCATGTATGATGGTGTTGCAAAAGCTGTTGCAGAAAATAATAAAAAGGATGGAACAACATGGGATATTGGTGTTTCATTCATGCCAAAAGGGAATGTAATGAAAGCAGCTACTTTAGGTGGATGGGGATTAAGTGTTAGTAATTTTGATAAAGAAAGTAGTAATTATTGCAGGAAAAAAAATGCATTGACGGCATTGAACTGGATGGTAAATTTAACAGCGCAGAAAGCATTTTACAAGCAATTTCAGCGCAATCCAACGTTCAACTCGACCTTCATCGATGAGTTATGTAATGAATCTGACGAATTTCAAGTAGTTTGTGAGTTAAATAAACAGAAAAAAGCTTCTGTTAATCCAAAACCAAAATTATTTTCCCGACCTGATGTTTCTTTTAATTATCGTTTGAAATCAGAAGTTATATATGATTTTGTTCAAACGTTTATAGAATTTTATGTAAATCATGAAAGTTATGATCAAATATTAAAAGAATTAAAGGTAAATAATGGACCAAAATATACGAGTCCAACAAATATAAGCGATGCAGGTACAATGTTAAATAGGATGATTTGTGTCCTTAACTCTGAACTTTCGAAAGATACTATGGTAAAAAACGACATTGTGGAGTCTAATCGTCTCCCCTGTCAATGTGGAAAATCGGAATATTGTTCAAGAAACGATGATTATTATTATCCAAATGGCAAAAGTGATGAAGAAAATAGGTTTTTAACGTATGTAAAAAGAACGGAAAACAATAAATTTTTTTATCCCGGTGATCAATTTTGCTCAAATCAATATAATTTCACACTTAATTTAGTTAAAACGTTTGGATATTTACTAGTTGCAATTATATATGCCTTGTGCATTTTGTTATTTGCATGGATTATGATGAATTTGAAGAATAGAGTTGTCAACCATTCTCAGCCAATATTTTTGGTTTTAGTTTTAATTGGTGTATCCTTGAATACATCTACAATTATACCATTTTTGATGGACGAGAGGAGCGTTGAAGGTTGTACACCAAATAAAGATAATGTTGTTGTTGATTTCCAAGAAAAATGCCAAGAACCGTTAGACACAGCATGCCGTTCCTTGCCATTTACCTATATGTATGGCTTCGTGATTACATTTAGTGCTTTATTAGTAAAATTATGGAGGGTAGAGAAAATTTTTAACAACACTCAGTTACGAAGATTGCGAATCAATATGTGTCATTTATATTCATTGATTGGATGCTTACTAGTCTTAGTTACTATTATAAATACATTGTTGGTTACTAATCCTTCTGCTTTAATTGGTGGGCAAGGATTTACATGGTGGAGACTACGGGTGACAGAAAGACGTGATACATTGTGTAACAAATTGCCACCATTGGACAAAGACAAAAATATGAATTTTTGCGACAAATATTTATCGAAAATGTCCATCAGCTCTGTCGGTATGTGTCGCTTTGCACAAACTTCTTGTATTCATTCAAATGCTGGATCTATGATTAGTTCTGGGATGATTGCTATTCTGTTGGATGCAGCGTTAATGATAATATTTTTACTGTACAGCATGTACATTTCCATTAAAACAAGGGAAATCAAGACGTCATACAATGAAGGAAAATTTATTTTAATTAGTTTGGTAAATCAATTTCAATTATCCATTGTTGGTGCTGCTATAGTAACAAAATTATCTGAAGTTCAGTCTGGCGATCCAACATACTTTGCCCTAGCTATAATTTGCATTATTAGTTTTAGCAATTTATCTACGATACTATTGATATTTTTACCGAAATTAATTGTCTGGTACTCACCAGAACTAGTCTGGCGATCCAACATACTTTGCCCTAGCTATAATTTGCATTATTAGTTTTAGCAATTTATCTACGATACTATTGATATTTTTACCGAAATTAATTGTCTGGTACTCACCAGAACTAGCAACAAGATTGTCAATTGGAGGGCAGAATTCTAGTAAAGCGGAGCCCGGTACGAGTAGTGTTGCGTTGAGCAAAACAGTTTTTGATGATGAAGACACGACTGAAGTTCCTAATCCCGCGTTTGATATACGAGCATCTAATATGAATATTAGATAAAGGAAGGGTACGATATATAAATGATATCTCTCAAAAAAAAAATCGCTTTTTAAATTTCTACGTGTACGAGTAATTACATGCCACACACACACACACACACACACACACACACACACACACACACTTCTACTATTCCAATGGAAACTCAGGTTCTAGTGCTGGGTGTGCCATACAATCTGCAAGGAATGTTAAAAAATGATGCTTCTCCAACCATTTATGAATTGTTGATGTCATATTTACTAATTTTCCACGGCCAAATTGGGACATAATTGGATCTTGAATATTTAAAAAACATGGAGACCATACATCTACGTTATGACCTTTAATTTTTAAATGTCCAATTGCTTGATAATAATCTCTCCAAAAATAGTACAATGAGTGTACAGTCCATAAATATCCAAAATTGTATGCAGTCGGATTTGATCCCCAATCATATAGATGTGGCGCACGATATTTTTGTTCCCGTTGTCTAACAACACTTGTTGCTTGATTTATTAACAATTTAGCTTCATTTAACAAAGACGTTTTATTACTTTGAGATGTGACGTAATCATATAAAATTCGTGTTGTCTTGTATCGGTAGGTAGTCATATTCCATGCATCCAATATTTCATTTATTATCTCTGTTAATTCGTTTTTTTCACCATCGCTTTCTATTGAACATTTTTTCGATAACACAGCTATCTGATTTAAAAAGTCGTTGCTTTGATTTTCCATTTTTAATAGCAGTGGTCGTAATATTTCATTATATTTTTTATTACCAAGTTTTTTTGCTTGTGAAAATGACAATTTTAATGGTTGCGTGCTGGGGATCTTTGAACCAATGATTTCTTCTGCCATACTTTCTACTTGATTAATTGCATCCCATCCTTCAACATATGCCATACCATTATTTACTAATCTTGATATGTTTACCTTGCTTGTTGTCCTTTCTTCGCTACTTATAGTTGTTGCATTAGTAGTAGTACTTTGACCATATATTAATGTTTCATTTTGAAATCTTGCAATATTTACTATTAAATCTCGTAATTCTGCTTTTATATCGTTATTGCTGTATTTATCATCACGTTTAGATATTGCTACGTTTTCAAGTACTTGATCAATTATTTTAGACATTGCATAGCTTACATTATAATTTAACTTTGGATCCCATGCTGCCTCAGCAACAATCACATCGCTTAACCAATACATCCATTCCCAACCACTTGAAAAAATCACTTGCCCGCTAATTTTTTTGTTTTCAAAAATTTCACGCTTCGCTATGGCATGTAAATCTTGTATTCGTTTATATGGATAAATTGGAAGAAATAATGGAACAGAAATATCATAATTACCCCAATATGCTGTTTCCGGTTTATAGACTACTTTTCTATCATTACCTGCAACGTACATTAACCAATCTAACATAAATGAAAAATTTGCTTGTCCATATGACATTCCAGTTGGATCATTAAAGCTATATATTTGAACAGTGTGAGGATAAACCGAGACTGAAGTATTTGCAAACATTGGTAGAAAATTGAAATTTAGTGGATCATTTGTCCGTGGGTCCTTGAAATGTTTACAATATTGATCCGATGATATATGTACTTTCATGAAATATTCTGAATCATATGTAGTTTTCAATATATTGCCTGCAACATTCATCATATGTAACATTAATTCATCAGAGCCATGGGTAAATTCTGAATATCCAGATTCAGATGCTATGAAATCAAATCCACAGTTCATTAAATATTTCAACGTATTATTAATTTGAACTTCAACTGGTGTGGACTTATCTTTTGGATCGACTAATGTCATGCTATTTTCTTGTGTAAATACAATTGGTACATCGGGGCCACAAGAAATTCCATAATCATGAAATAATTTACTAATATTTAATAATCGTTCTTGTCTCACTAAACTTTTTGTAAAACTATTATTACTACTATTATTATCAGTATAGATATCCAGCAGTAACCATTGCGCACGATTTTGTTTCCTTGCAATCAACCATTCAGCCCATAATTCAACTAATTTCATCCCATGTTGGAATCCCTGAATATCATTTTCTCCTAAAGGACCAATACCATTTAAATAATACATTAATTCAAGTGGATGCTGTGTATGGTGTGAGAAGCCACGAATGCCCCAATACGGTTTGTTTGTAGTAATAATATTATTTGATACTGTCGATACAAGATATTTTTTCAATTGTGCAACCATCAAAGTGAGTGATGGAGATGATGGTTTCAATGGATGAAGAAAAGAGAAACCAAGTGATTGTATTACATCATATAATCCATAAAGTAATCCATTATTAACTTTTGATAAATCAGAGCCAGGTATCGTATTATTCCATTGATTTCCAATGATACCTATTGAATATTCATTATTGTTGTTGTTATTATTGTTGTTGTTATTATTATTATTATTATTATTATGAATGGTTTTGAGCATATAGGCTTCACTACCTAGATTGGCTAACGTTTTAAAATCATCTTTCGAAAATATATTATTTATTTCAACCAAATCATTTCCAATCAATATATTCAGTGTTGTTGAAGGCAGCGACATTCCATTAATATTTGTATTATTATACGGTTGTATCAGATTGTTGATACGATTTCGAACAGTTTCTGAAATTAAACTTTTTAATGATGCCTTGGAATATTGAACATTAATAATTAATGTGGTATTATTATTCAACGTCGTTTGACTTGATGCAAACGTTATACTAATAAATAGACACATTATTGTTATTATTACATTTAATATTAACGCAATTATCGGAGGGTGTGACATGGTTGGTGATTCCAGTTGTATTTCAGGTAGCTAAGGTTCTGTACACAAAGATGCATATAGATAGATATACACACATATATATATATGTATACACACACAGAGAGACACACACACACACACATATGCACGGACACGTATTTCTCTTCATGCATCACACGCACACACATGCAGTTACCCGATAGGGAGTTTGGTATTATGTGTACACCTAGCAAGGACACACGCCGTAGGCGTGTGTACAGTCAAATTAAGGAAGAAAAAGAAGAAAAGGAAAAAGAAGGGGAAAAAGAAGAGATTGTTAATGGTATATATATACTAATTGAATGGAGATTTGTGAACTGGAGTATGCTAATTTACAATATTCCTTTAATTTTTATATGTTTTTCTACCTGCTATTCCATTATAAATTTATTTACATCGTCAATTTTTAGATTTTGATTAAAAATTTCCGAAACACAGCATAAAGTGTCAATCATCGTTAAAAATTGTAAAAATTCAAAATAGGATCCAAAAAAAATGAGATTAAATTGAATAATTTTAATCCCATTGTTATTAGTTATAATTTTTATTTTTCGTTGTTTTATTTATTATTTCCCATTGTTATTAGTTATAATTTATACTATACCATGAAAAAATTATGATATGATACACCAACTTATATACATATACATATATATGCAAACAAAATCATGAATCGTTTTATAATGAAAAACGCACCACCACTAACTAAAAAGAGTGCACAAACAAATACAAGAACCACTGCAAAGAATGGCGCTGCAAAAAATCGTGCAACGCAGTTAGAAAGAACAACTTTACATGAGGATATCTTAAGCCACATTAAACGCAATTTACCGAAGCCACAAGCAGATGGAGGACTAAAAATGCATAGTAACAAGGGCGTGAGTATAAGTATTGATGAGCTTAGTATAAATGATATAAAAAAATTAACAAGGGACAATGCATTAAAGTTGTGTCAGTTTCATAAGATATCAAATGCAACAAACATGGCAAGAATGGCTAAGAATAACAATAGTCGAAAACTATGTTATATCGAAGCTTTGTGTGAGTTTAAAAATAACAAAATTAATAAAAAAAAATAAGATGTAAAAAATGTATATTTTAATTATTTTTGCTCCACTACATCCTATTTTTCAAATACAAAAATAATACCAAACTTCAAAGTAAGAATTTCCGAAAAATAAGAATAACAATAGTCGAAAACTATGTTATATCGAAGCTTTGTGTGAGTTTAAAAATAACAAAATTAATAAAAAAAAATAAGATGTAAAAAATGTATATTTTAATTATTTTTGCTCCACTACATCCTATTTTTCAAATACAAAAATAATACCAAACTTCAAAGTAAGAATTTCCGAAAATATAAAGAAAAAAAAATTCCAAATATTTCCTCTAATTTGATAGCATAAAAATGTTCTTGTTACTATACTAAAAAAACTCCAATTTGTAGAATTGTTCTTTTGGAATTAGGCAGTACACAGCATCATGGTGATATGTCCATGTTAATTTTACTGTACACACGTTTTTTATGTCCCGGATTTCGTTTGAACACAGCGGGACATTAGCTGTGTGCCTGTTAATTAGTATGGACATAGTAGGACGGGACATTAATGCTGTGTATATGCTATTTATTTTAAATATGGTAAATTTAGCATGGACATAGCGCATGTCCCAAAAATGTCCCAAATGTCCCGATATAATCTGGGACATGTGCTATTCAATGCTAATCATTTCAGGCCTATTGCTTAGTAAATTTTACTGTACACACCCTATCCCTCCGAAATCGCAGGCATCGAAATGTGCATTGCAAATTGTTGCAACAAATAAATAAATACATTCTTTCGTAAAAAACAAAATTATGTTTTTGAATTGAGGAGGCCGGCCTAGAAGAAAGTGGGAGAGAGTAAAAAGGAAACAACAAAATTATCGTTTTGAATCCTATTTTATCGAATGCCCAAGGAAAGTAAGGTATCATATTTTTTTCATTAATACATTATCATATATATATATATATATATATATTTGTAATTAGTTATATATTATATTCATAATAGTACTAGCTACATTTGAATTGTTATACAAATACAAAATAATACTCCTAGAATAATGATGAAATTTGTAATAGTAGTAATAATCTTAACTGTAATAAATGGTTGTTTATTATTATCATCAACCAATGCACAAAAAGCACCTTACGTCCACCATGAAATTTACGAACAAATACAAAATCATGGTGGCGATAAAGATATTCCTGTTATGATTTATTTGCATAAAAATGCAAATTTAGAATCAATCCAATTCTATGATACAAATGATGATAATATCATCAGTAGAGCGGAAAAAAGGACTCAAGTGTATCAATATTTAAAACAATTTACAAAAATTAATCAACATAATGTTATAAATACATTTGCAAAACATAGTGCAAACGAAAGTATTCAATATACAAGTTTTTGGATAGTAAATACTATTTTAGTAGAAAACTTGAATGAAAAATTATTGCATGAATTATTAAATGATAGTTCAAGTATTAATGATATTAAAAAGATATTGCCAGCGTCACATAATGGATTATTTCGTATCAAGCAGATTCCATCGGAAAACTTGAATGAAAAATTATTGCATGAATTATTAAATGATAGTTCAAGTAGTAATGATATTAAAAAGATATTGCCAGCGTCACATAATGGATTATTTCGTATCAAGCAGATTCCATCGTTAAAAAAAATCAACAACCATAAGAACAAAAACAACGATATTCAATGGAATATTGAAAAAATCAATGCAAATAAATTGTGGGACAAAGGTTTTAATGGGACAGGTGTCGTTGTTGCTACGTTAGATGGTGGAGTGAATTATCAACATGAATCTTTAATAAATAATTATCGTGGTACAAGTGCTGATGGTAAAACATTTAATCATGATTACAATTGGAACGATTGGGCCTATAAAAATAAAGTGCCTTTTGATAGCGAAGGACATGGTACGAACGTCCAAGGAATTGCAACTTCTTCAAATGGTTATGGAGTCGCATTTGGAGCAAAATGGATTAGCGGTAAAATATTTAATTATGCAGGATATTCTGCAACATCATGGACTATTGGAGGGTGCCAATGGGCAATGTGTCCTTCGCCTGTGAATCAACCAGGAAAAAATGAAAATTGTTCATTAGGTGCAGATGTTGTAAGCTGCAGTTGGGGGGAAGATGATGCAACAGAACCATATTTAAAAAAAATTATCTCTGCTTGGGAAAAAGCTGATATGATTCCCGTTTTTGCTGTTGGTAATGGTGGCCCGAAATGTGGCACTAGCGTATCACCATCTGATTATCAAGGTGTAGTTGGTGTCGGTGCATCATCGCAACAAGATAATATTATGGATTATTCCAGTCGTGGTCCGGCAAATATAAATGGATCGACCTTAATAAGTTCATTGCCATATACACCATTGGCACCATCAATTGTTGCACCTGGATATGATATTCAAGGTCCTTCTTGTAATAGTAACGATGGGTATAAAGGAATGAGTGGAACCAGCCAAGCAGCACCACATGTTGCTGGTGCAGCAGCATTATTATTATCAACAAAACCGAATTTATCATCAAAACAAATTTTACAAGCATTACATGATGGTGCAGAACAAAAAGATTTACAAGATCCAGATGGTGATGATAGTTGTGGTGGAATCGAATGGAATAAATTCCCAAATTATATATATGGTTATGGCCGTTTAGATTGTTACAATGCTTATACAAATCTAATCAAAAAAAATTAGAAACAACACGACGTACCAAACTAAATACAAAAATAAAAGGAGACTCTTGTTTAGATTGTTACAATGCTTATACAAATCTAATCAAAACAAATTAGAAACAACACGACGTACCAAACTAAATACAAAAATAAAAGGAGACTCTTGTGAGCAACCAATAAAATATCCTTCTACAATAATAGAAGTCCTCCTGTGGCCTCCACATCATAGTTTCTTTCGGCTAATAATTAGCATGTACACACCACTATATTTAATTTTTTAGCATAAAGGCTATTTTTGAAGCTGAAACTAAGACATATTTTGATTATCCATCAGGGCTATCGCCCAATATTAATAAAGCACTCCTCTCATAATACCGGTGGTATGACTATACTAATACTCTATTATTATACAGCTCTAGTAATGTGGACTGGTTTACACTACCTGTGGCTACTGGCTACTGGCTACCACACTTTTAAAAAAATATCTTTACACTATACAAGTAAAGATAATACATGTAGATATACATAGATAGAAATAGAAATCATTTTTAAAAAAACAAAAACCAATTGCAAGAACAACAGATTTATACATAAACGTATCACTCTTTTTTTA
>LT649803.1:0-13410 GCA_900128395.1 Stramenopiles sp. TOSAG23-2
GCTCGTAATAAGAGATAAAAATGTGTATTACTTCATTGTATGCTTGTGTTCATTTTTGTAATAATTTATACATGTGATATGTAATATAAAATACGTACGAAGTATATACTCAGATCCTATGGAGAAGGATTCAATTCTTTTTGATAATTAGAGCGTGTGTCTTTTTCAATTTTTTAAAATATTTATACTCGTAATATGTCACATGTATAATAATATTTATTAATTTCTTGAAAGATCATTATCATAATATTATTTTGATTTTTTTAAAACACCAATATACACAGCACACTTTCTTTTCTATATCTATATATCTCTCGTAGAGAAAAAATGTGTTTTTACAATTTTGGTACTGGTTTTACAGCATATACATCATATCGAACACCATCACCTCCTTTACCAATTGCAACACATGGGGTATCGATAAGATAGATATATTTTTCAGCATTTGTTTCAAATCTTGGAAATGTAACAAGCATACCATTGGTATTTTTGCCAACAAATCCATCATACGTCACATAAATAAATTCATTATCTTCTGTCTTTAAAGTCAAACGTATATTCAATTTAGTACCATTTGGACCATTTATTAACCAATCGGCCGCACCATGTTCCAATATTTTTGCGTTGATATTTGGCCCAATGCACTGACCACCTGTGACAGGCATCACTTGCCGTCCATATCCAGTTGTTTTATCACGTAAATCTGCTGTTGATGCAGAAACATCTACACCAACTTTATGTTTTAAATTTAATTGAAATAAAAATTGTAAATTAGGCATATTATGTTGTGTCGATGTCATTGTTATTATTATTATCTAAATTCACGTTATTGCAATATATATATATATACATGGAATCACTACTGTCAGAGATAGACAACAATTGTAGAATAATAGTATTTCTTTTCCATCCATTATACATCAGAAGAGCCTACAGTATGATATATATATTTATACTGTATATATATATATAAGTAGGTAAAAATAGGAGGTAAAAAAGGTAAAGGGGGTAAAAAACTTATAAAAGTTTGTTCACCACACAGCTGTATACTTTGTTGATAGGCTCTTGATATACTTGAAGTTGGGAATTGGACACAATATAATATATAATATATAATATAATAATATAATATAAATAGCACAGTAACAGGGAGAAATTATTATTACATGTTATTTATTACAGAGTTTCTTCCAGTTTCTTCCTCCTCTAGGCCATAGCTCATATTAATAATAATAATAGTAATAGCATTATAGATCTAATAATAACTAACTAATAATAAATATTACTATAGAATAAAAATGTATAGACTTTAGTTTCTTTTTTGTTTTTTTTTGGAAGATGTATATACATAACCAAGAAAGTGTTGTGATATTATTGTCATTAGTATTAGTATTATTATTATTATTATCATCATCAATTTATTCTCTATAAATACACAAATCCGAATTTTGTGAAAAAAAGAAGAAAAAAAGATGATGATTAAAAAAAAGAATAATATAATACTAGTGAAAAGTATAAAAAATACATCATTATTCAAATATTTATTATTATTATTATTTATCGCAACTTTTTTTTCCAATTGTAATAATGTAATAAATTTGAATAATATGCATCTAATTATAAGTTTCAGTGCGATGATTGCATTTTCTAATTTGAACAATTATAAAATTGATGATTTTCGCTCATTTGGAAATAACAAAAACTTGTCACGTCGTTTAATTATTATTATTATTATAATCATTAGTAATATATTATTCAATAACGTTAATGGACAAACAACAAATTGGGATTGTAAGACAAGTAGTAATAGTAATCCAAATAGTGGAATTTATAGAAAGGATGAAAATTGTACTATATCCGGTAGTGACGGTCATGTTGTAGTAACGAATACGTTAGAAGTTATTGGAAGTAATGTAGATATGAATAATTTAATTACAATTACTGCTGCGACAAATCAACGTCATTTTTATTTAAATGATGCAAATGCTACATTAATATTACGTTATTTAAAATTAGTTGGTGGGGAAATTAGTGGCAATAGCGGTCAGAATAGTTATGGTGGATCAATACTAATTTATACAAACGGAGGCCAAGCAAAGTTGTACTTTACAATTTTAGAAAACAATAAAGCTACGTCTGGGGGCGGAATATACGCACGCGGTGACCGTAATGGCGCTATTTACATATATAATAGCATCATTAGGAACAACGAAGCAACTGTTGATAGAGGTGGTGGAATTCGGATGTATTATTCAAATTATCCTGGTGCTGGTATCATTGTAAATACAACATTTAGCCATAATAAAGCTAAAAGTGGCGGTGCTATGGATATTTACGATAGTCGAATTATGTTGAAAGATTGTACGATATCAAACAACGAAGCTTCATACAAAGGCGGTGGTCTGTTTGTAGAATCGGCTGGAAACATTATATACTTTCAAGATGCTCTATCGGTTGACAATAATAATAGGGTGGCAGCAAGAATTTTTTGCAATTCAAAAGGGTTTAGATTGGCAACAATGGCTGATGCCGATGCGATCGATTACTCCAAATGCAAAGCAGGTATATGGGAGGATTATTTGGGATATCGTATGGTAGGAACATTTACTGGTTGTGGTACAAACACTTGGAACAGCTGGAATGATTGGGATGATTATGGTGGAAAATCACCATATTGTTATATTGATTCTTTAGGAAGTTTGAATATTACAAGAACTGTTATTCGTAACAACAAAGTAACCACCAGTGATTTTATTGTGAATATGAATGGTGGTAGTGATGTATATTCATATAGTATGAATGGTGGTGGTGGTGTATATTTAATGAATGCTGTAGAAATTACCATCCGCGAATCAATGTTTGCATTGAACAACGCATATAATGATCAAGGCGATGCACTTGTTGCTGGAATTGCAGAAGACGATGGTGGTAGAGATTATTCAAATCAAATACCATCAATAGCAATTGTAAATACATATGTTGACAGTCTACGCAATAGCATTATGTTTTATTCGTTCTCGATCAAATATTATGTAGTGCGTATTTATGCCCATAGCGGCACGGATGGTTTTCTTAATTTGATGGAGGTCGAAGTCTCAGATACATCAGGAAACGACCTTATACTTTCTGAAGGTAAATTAGGTGAAATGTATAGTAATGCTTATGCATCTTATTGCAACGATGGTGCAACAACCTCTGGGTCGAATTGCCATTCTACTGCAACTGCTGGTAAAAATTACGTTTCATTTGTGTTTTATACTGCTAAAACAAGTGTGAAAGTTACATATCATAATCGATGTGATGGGCAGGACCATCGGATTGCAAATGGAAAAATTGTTATTTACGAAGCAAATCACCCAGATCAAAAAGTTGAACAGTTTAATATAGCCAATCCTGGTGCATGCAATAGTAAATCATATACGATGGTATTACCATCACGTACTACATTAGGTGTAAACTGGAATACATGTTCTTCGTCACCAGCGCTTTGTTCAGAACCACCATTTACAGGTGTATGTGAAAATAATGTAGCACAACAACCAGTTTTTAGATGTGAGGCAGGATGGGAACGTAGCGATTCAGGCAAATGCTATAAATATGATGCCGTGGAACGGTCATGGGAAGATGCAAAGACATATTGCAATGGAATCGGAGGTATTTTAGCATCAATTCATTCAGCGGAAGAAAATGATTTTATAACGCAGATGTTGGAGCAACAATCTATATCTGGTACATATATGAGTGTTTGGCTTGGTATGAATTCAGCAACGCATAACGAATGGTTAGATGGAACAGAATTTGATTACATTAATTGGCATGAGGGAGAACCGAGTGGCGATGGTTCATGTACAATGATTTGGATTGCAGCGGATCCATCTAGTGTAGATTACCATGGTGAGTGGAATGATGCAGGTGGTAATCATGTCTTTCCATCATTATGCATGAACGATGCAACAGCAGTTTCATCAGGAGTTACTTGCAGTGCATCGTGTCCATCGAATCACTATTATTATCCAAGTGGAATTCATGCAGGATGCTCATCCGCAATGTTGGAATGGGATTGTATCTCTGCAAGAAATAAAGGAACATATCGACGAAGTAGTGATTGTACTATATCTGGTAGCAACTATGTTCCTGTCTCTGGTACATTAGAAATTATTGGTGCCAACACCGATATGAGTAATTTAATAACAATTACTGCAGCAACAAATCAACGTCATTTTTATGTAAATGGTAAAAATGATAAATTAATATTACGTTACTTGAAATTGATCGGCGGTGATGTTAGCCGCCATTCTAGTGCAGCAAGTAATCTTAGTGGAGGTGCAATATTATTTGTAAATGGTGGAGTTGGAATGTTGTTTAGTGTACACATACATGATAATTCTGCTGCACAAGGTGGAGCAATAGCTGTTGAAAATAATAGCACTTTGAACATTATTGATTCCAATATACGAAATAACCATGCTATTGATGGTGGTGCATTTTGGATAACTGCTTCTTCAACTTTATATGTTAATGACACTATAGTTGAATTAAATTCAGGAATTAATTTCGGTGGAAGCATAAGTTGTATGGACAGCATGTGTTTTTTAAATAGTTCAACTATACAAAAAAACAATATAGCCCATGAAAGATATAAAGATGAAACTTTAAAATATAATGAATCGTTGACGTTGACGTCACCATTATTGCAATATGGATATTTGAATCCAACCGGAATTGTTGGGAATACGTTTAATGAATATTCTGTTTCGATGTGGGTGAAAGTAGATGCGTTTTCATCTGATTGTAATGCAATATTTTCACTAGCATCGGATATAAATGAGAATAATTTACTGATGCTAATAAGACCAAATGGTAAGCTAGAAATTATTATTGCTGGGCCAGGGATACAATCTTCATCACCAACGTTTTCAGATAATGGCTGGCATCATGTTTGTGCCTCTTACAAAAAAAACAGTGCTAACACATTTGCTGCCATTGATGGGATAATCGAAATAACTATGTCTGCATCCAGTGATATTAGTAATAGTCCATCCACTTCGAAAATCATTCTTGGCGAAGAGCAAGATATTGTTGGCGGTAATTTCGATAGTACCCAATCACACATTGGTCGAATTAGTGATGTAACAATATACAATCGGAAACTATCATTAAGTGAATGCCAACAAGCAAAAGATGCTAAATATTTATCCGAATTTCCATCAAATCCGTTGTATACATGGAATAACTTTAAAACTATAGGTTTAGAAATGCCAGCTATATTCCCGTCACAAGAACTGAAAAAAGATAGTAGTGATGCAACAACGCATTATGGATATTTAAGTCCTACTGGAATCCGCGGGGATACATTTAGCGAGTATGCTGTTTCTATGTGGGTCAAAATTGATTCGTATTCATCTGAGATTAATACTATTTTCTCCTTAGCCTCGTCAATTAGTACCAACAACTTTTTACTAACGATAAACAATGAGGGAAAGATTAAAATAGATTTATCGTCTACACAAGCACGATCTACGTTTGCAACATTTACAGATAACATAGCTCATAGTAGTAGAAGATGGCATCATGTCTGTGCTTCCTATAAAAAATACGACCCATATTCATTTGTTGCTGTGGATGGAATACTTGAAATAACATTTTCAGCATCACTTGATATTAGTAATGTGCCAAAAACGTCAATAATAATTCTCGGTGAAGAGCAAGATAGTCTCGGGGGTAGTTTTAGTAGTGCACAATCCCATATTGGCCGAACCTCTGATGTTACAATATACAATAGAAAATTATCATTAAATGAATGCCAACAGGCAAAAGATGCTCGATATATGTCAGAATTTCCAATGAATCCTTTGTATACATGGAATGAGTTTTATACTACAAGGAATGGAATGTTGCGTGATTCATCAAGATGGGATACGGAAGCAAAAGCAGGTGGAAACGGTATATTTGTGCATGGAGGTAGTGTCAACTTGCATTCCACACTCATATTAGATAATTATAACAATATTGGTCATGGAGGTGGGATATCTATTAATTATGCCACTGCAAACATATCCAATTGCACCATTAATTATAATCAAGCAGTACAAGGTGGTGGTATATATGCATACGAAAGTTCTTTGCTAGTAAGCAATAGTGAAATATCAAATAATAATGCTAGTATTGATAATGAATGGTACCTTTTACCACCAAAGGTATCAGGTACAAAATCAGTATATTCATCAACAACATCATCCAACACATGCGTAGAAGCAACAATAGATGCATGTGAATCCGCTGTTGCGTTATTATTAGCCGAGGCCTATCCCAAGAATGCAAATTATGAAGGCAATAATATACGCAATATGCAAGTGGGATCAGGAGGAACTTGTAATGATAATTCATGGGGGAACGTGCCATTAGGATGCTCTGCTCAAATGAGTTGGACAGCACATTTTAAGACCGGAGGTGTAAATTGTGGTCATGAAATGTATCAAGTAGTTTGTCGAGAGGCGGAACAACGTGGTGGTGGCATTTCGTTACTATTCAGTGAGGCAGCATTGGAAACCTTGGTAATTTCAAATAATCAAGCTAGAAATCAAGGTGGTGGAGTGTTTGTAAATTCGCCAGGACAAATTAAATATTTTTTAGAAGCACTTGCGGTAAATAATAATAATAGGGAAGCAGCAAGAAACTTTTGTGTTTCAAAAGGATATAGATTAGCCACCAAAGCTGATGCTGATGCAATAAATTACTTTGAATGCCAGGCTGGTATATGGGAAGATTATCTTGGGTGGCGTATGGTTGGGGTTGTTAGTGGTTGCGGCTCAGATGGTTGGAATGGTTGGAATAGTGAATTTAACAACTATGGCGGAAGGTCTCCATATTGTTACGTTGCCCCATCTTCTATTAGCATTACCAACACTGTTGTACGAAACAATAAAATACAAAGTAGCTCAAATGCTGGTATAAATGGTGGCGGTGGCTTGTATTTGCAAGACAGCCAGAAAATTGATATACGTGAATCATCGTTCATATCAAACATTGCTAATAATAATCGTGGTGACGAAATTTGTATACTTACAACAGAAGCACATATGGCGATGAGTGAAAAAAAAGCTATTGTAAATACGCATTTTAACAATCCAACTAGTAGCAATACTTTTGATTCATTGTTGGAGAAACAATACGTCGTCCGTGTATATGCTGCTGCCAATCTGGCTTTGAATTTGGAGGAGGTTGAAGTTTTAGACAATAGAGGACATCGGATAAAACTGACTGATGGAACGTTGGGAGAACAATATAATAGTCACGTAGCCGCATACTGTAATGATGGTATTATTGACGCTTCAGATTCTACTTCCAATGATCCTATGCATTGGAATTTTTGTCACTCTGATACCACGGAAGGTAAAAATTATGTTTCATTTGCATTCATCACATCTGCAAACGAAGTTCAGGTAAAATATTACAATCGATGCGATTGTTGCAATGATAGAATTGCAAATGGCAAAATTGTTATTTACGATGCAAATAACGAAGATAATAAGGTAGAACAGCTTAATATAGTTAATCCTGGTTTATGCAAAAGTCAATCGTATACACTCACGTTGCCAGGAAAAGCAATATCAAGTGTAAAATCATGTTCATCGGAAGTTTGTACACAATCGCCTTTTACTGGTACATGCACGGCAGTAAACAATATTGATGAAGATTCAATGGAAAATGGATTTTGTGTAACAGAAGATGGAGGAGATCAAAATGCAGGAGTAATTAAATTAAACTCATTAGATATTAATACAGCAGACCGACGTAAAAATTGTTTATATTTATGCAAAGCTACATCAGGTTACACTGGTTGTGAAGGTATTTGGAATGAAGCCAATCGTGGCTGTTATGTTCACACTGATGCTGTTTCCCATGGAAATAATGCTGCTAACCACGTTTGTTGGATAAGAAAACATTCAAATGTAATAAATCATAATATGGATTTAGGTGTAATATGTAACTACATGACATGCCCTGCAAATACGTACCGCAAACAAGTGACTGCATCATCATTACCACCTGCAAGTGATGCAATATGCCAATCCTGCCCAAATGGAAAATATACCCGTACACGTAATGGAATAGAACCAATAGAATTTAGAGACCAAATAATCGATTGTATTGCACCACCAAAAATATTATCCATGTCTCCAAATATGTCTTCCATTTCTGGTGATGTTATCACCACTATTATAGGGGAAAATTTTGGCATCGATAACAATTCACACATCGTATTTTCGGTTATAAATCCAAATACCAATGAAGAGTTTACATGGAAAGATATTGTTTATATTTCTTCTAGCCAAATACAGGTAACTTCTATCTTTGGAAATGGTCAAAACTTATTGGTTCGTATGAGTGTTGATGGTATTAGTTCCATTTTATTAAATACGGCTGATCAATTTAAATTTAGTTACTTGGATCCAAAAATAGTTTCGTTCGTCTCTCCCCCTTTTCAAGGTGGAACGTTACAAATTATAGGCGAATCATTTGCAAAACAAGCGGAAAGTAAAACAGAAGTAGCAATTGTAGATAACAATTGTGAAGTTCCATGTACAGATATGCGAGCAATATCAGGAACAGTAATACATTGTCAATATGTTGGATTTGGGCAACCTAATACTTGTACAAACAAAAGTATAGTCGTTCGAACGAATTTTGGGAATAGCATTCGAGAATCCAATCGTGTTGAATTGTGTTATGATGTTGATCGTGGCGAGCTGGAAAATGTCCCAGAGTTAGACCAAACGGTTGTGGAAACAGATGGATTTGTACGATATGGAATATCATTATCCGATGCTGTTGTCCCAAACCAAAACGTCCAAGTACGAATACGTAGTGTTTCATATGATGCACTTATGAATAAAATAGATGAGAAAAATGGATACAGGTGCATTCCTTCCCCCAAGTTAATTACAATTAATAATTTAAATCACAATGAAACTCACACAATTACAATAAATACAGAAGATAATAAAGTAGATGAAGGGACATTAGAAACAATTGCATATAAATGCGAAATTGTACATAGTATAGAGTCATTGGATAAGCAATATAATCAATCTGCTGATAAAGTATTACGTATCAATATATTAAATGACGATCGCGCTGATTTTAAATTACAACTTCAAGATGAAAATAATCCTGCAACGTTTGATGAAGAAAAAGTAAAAACTGTTGGACCAATGTGCATGGTGGAAGCATCGAATCTCACATATGGTATCACATTAAGTACACGGCCAACAAAACAAGTAGCGATATATCATCAATTACAATATAAATATATTGATTCACCATTACAATTTGAATTTACTCCCACACTTCCAATCGTATTTCAACCATATGAATGGAATAGTACAAAATCATTTACAATATCTGTGAAACACGATGTAGTAGATAATCACCAAGACATAGATGCTATTGTTGTTAGGCATTGGGTAGTAACAGAAGATCCAGTCTTTCAAACCAATGCATTAAATGCAAGTGCTAAATTTCGTATAACAGATGATGATACTGCTGGCATTCAATTAGCACCAGATTCAGTATCAATTGTAGTAAATGGTGGCGTGACACGAATTATTACAATAATGCCGTTATTGTCAAAACCGATGGATTCAGTCACATTGAAGATAATTAATGTAGATAATATTGAAAGTGTAAGTGTTGTTCCAGATTCCGTCGTTGTAACACCAGAACAATATCAACAAGAAACGAAATTCACCATGAAAATATTAGATGATATTACAAAAGATATAGCATTTCAAATGCGTGTTGAGCCAACAAGTTTAGATTATAAATATAATGGTGCTAGTAGTAGCAAATTAATAAGTGTATTAATACCACCAGACCCATTGCTACCACCTGTAGCACCAAAAAATGTTATTATTAAACGCATTAATACGTCGTATATGAGGGTATCTTGGGATCAAGTTGTTGATAATTTTGCTGATACTGAAGGAAGTTCTTACGATTTAGTATATAATATGAAATATGGTGTTACAAAACCATTGGATAATTCTACTGGTACGTTTTATCGTGTTGTCAATTCCATTAATGCAACTACATATGATTGCATCTTACGAACACCATTGTATAAAAAACCATTGTATAAAAAAGTCATGTATGTTATGGTACAAGCAAAACGTGTGAAACAAAATGCATTAAATGAAGCTCCAACGTATAGTGATTGGTCGATTATTACACCTGATTGGAAAATTGCATCTGAATGTGTTTTCGATGCTGAATATTTAAATACAACATGTGATTATCCATTAGGACAAAATGGTGATTCATGTGAACCATGGGCTTGTAAAGTTTGCCCAGAAGGTGCATCTTGTAAAGGTCAAAGAAATTGGAAAGATGTAAAAGCAAAATTTGGATATTGGCGCCATGAAGCAGATATGGCAAAACGTAGCGAGTTTACAAAATGTTTATTTCCACCTGCATGCCAAGGAGATTCCAATGTGATGTTTAAAGACCAATTTGCAAATTCAACAGGATTTGATCCAGCAAGCATTGATAGACCAGAAGGTTGTGCGTATGATATAGGATATTCCATTAAATGTTTAGGTGATGGCGCACCACGTTGTCGGTTATGTTCAACATGTGCGATTGGGTACAAACGTAAGATTCAAGATGGTATGGCTCGATGTAGTAAATGCCCTGTAAAAACAGCAAATGTGTTTTTACTGATAGGTGGAATAATTGTTGTTATTGTGTTACTGGTAATGTTTATAAAATCACATTTAGAAAGTGGTGGTAAACGTACAACCGCTGATATGTATAAAATTATCATTATCAATTATTTACAATTAAGTTCATTAACAGCTGGAATGGATGTGCCATGGCCAAATGTGCTTGGATTTGTATTTGAGATACAAGGTGTTATTAGTACGATTGGGGAGCATTTGTTGAGTCCCGATTGTGAATTGCAAGGTGAGTCATATATATACACACACACACACACACTGTAACTCGATACTAACCAAGCATTTTAAATATCAATCGAACATTTTAAATTTTATTAACAATTTACAACATTATGCAATAATATTAGGAATGCGTGCTTCTGATTTGATATATGCAAAACAAATTGGATACTTGTTACTACCATGGATATTAGCATCGTTATCGTATATTGGTTGGAGAATCATTAGTTATAAACAAGGTCGTATATTTACGTTTAGAGGATTTGATGATAGATCCCCATCCTTGCTTGATGGTTGTGTTGCAACGATTGTATTTTTACTTTATTTAATGTATCCATCATTATGTCGAAGTGCATTTGCATTGATTATGTGCATTACCGTAGATGGCAAATCGTATTTATTAGCTGATTTACAAGAACCATGTTTTGAAGGTAGACATTTAATGTGGTTTTTATGTTCCACGATACCACAGATATTATTATATGTCATTGGATTGCCGTTGTTTGGCTTTTTTACTATTCGTAAATATGCAAAGAATCAACGATTGCAACATCAAATTACGCAATTTCGCTATGGCATGTTGTACTCCGGATATCGTGTTGAACGATGGTGGTGGGATTTAATTGTTGCATTTCGTAAAGCATCGGTTGCATTGATTACCTCATGGTTGGTTGGTGAATTTGAAGTGCATACAACTATTGGTATGCTCACATTTGTAATGATACTGAATGTTTGGGGTAATCCATACACCGATTTAGCTATTAAAGACAATACAGATAAAAACGTAAGTCGTGGACAGAAATTATTGTTGCTAGATACATCTGCAAATTTTATTATATTTGTAACAGCATGGTCTGGATTATTTTTTATTATATATCCGCATTGTGAACATCATACAGGATGGTGCATAGCAATGGTTGGAATTGTGGCATTTGTAAATGCTCTTTTTTTGATTTTTTGTCTTGTTATATTTTTAAATGAAAAATACAAGGAAGGCAGGTTTGAATATATTGATCATCTGAGAAATCTTAAGAAGAAAATGGTAAGTTTTGCTTTGGGTTTGTGGATTGAAGCGTACATCAAGTGGTGGAGTTTCTCAGATAACTGCATTTGATTCTGTGTGGAGCGAAACAAACCCCTCTATACACAAAATTATTGCAAAACAATATCTAACATATTATATATATATATATATATACGAAAGCCATGCTTACGTGTTTGTATCCGTGTAGATGATAAACCAGGATATAATGAGGCTAGATTACGAATCAAATATGAAAAAGAGAAAGAAATACAACAACGTTCAAGATCACAATCAAACCCTTTAAAATATAGAAAAAGTTTTGTGAAAGAAAAGTCAGTAGTTAATCCAATGATGGATTTTGCTCTTGATACAAATGCTAATGGAGATATTGAAATGGTTGGAAATCCAATGGGTAATAATAATAATCGTAAAAAACAATATAGACGTAAACGTGGTAGAACAATGAGTATTATCGATAATTTGAAGGATGAGACATCACAACAAAATATTCGATTTAATAATGTTTTGAGTAGATCAAAGCGTTTGAAAGAGCTTGCAATAAAAGTGCGAAAGGCGAAGGACATGAAGAAACAAAAGATGATGAAGAAGAAAGGTGAAGATGTAGAAATTGTTGAAAGTGGTAGTGTTGAAAAATTTGAGATACATATGGGGAAAGGTGGTAGACAGGAAGCAATTGGGCGTGGATGGCATAAAGTTGTGGTAACAAATAGTCAGAAAGTTTTGTATTTTAATGAATATACAGGAAGTATGACTGATAAACATCCATTTGGATTGTTGGAGGGGTGGATTATGATGTTTGATGAGGGTACAGGTCAATTTTATTACTATCATGGAGGGAGTGGGGAAACAAAATGGAAACGACCGATGAATGTGAATCGGTAGTAGTTGTTGAGGTAGTATAGATGAAACAATGAAAAATATTTTGGATGGATGTTGGTTTGTATAGATATATAGCGAAGACGCAGTATACAGATGGTAAGCGAAGAGGCGAGGATCTCGACTAGTATAGAGATATGTTTTACTACTAGTAGAGAAACTGATTTGCATTTTCTTGGTTTCTATAGGCAACACAATTTCCTGAAAAATTAAAAATTGATGAAAATATTTTTTAGTCTAGATTTAGTATAATTTCCGCAAAACAAATTATTATTGTGATTTTTTCTTTTATTCTAATTAGTATACTTTTCCTATCAAACCAATTGTATATTTTCTCATTTTCTCTGATGGAATAGATCTTCCAGATCCAAATCTACGTTTTCCCATCAGGAATAGCACTGAATAGCATTGCTATAGAAATGGTGTAAGACAGAAGAAAGTATATATATTCTATATCCTTCTGTGTGTTGTATTAATAAAATGAAGAAGTATAAAGAGGCAGAGGAAGCACAAAAGCTGATGCATATAGAA
>LT649804.1:0-13385 GCA_900128395.1 Stramenopiles sp. TOSAG23-2
TATACTAAAGTCATACTTAATATAAATATTTTACTAGTTTTAAGGAATTTTACGTCAAAAAGGACCTTCTTAAGGCTGTTCCCCTATATGCCAAATCGGCACCTTTGATCTTTTGTGCTGTCGTATGTATTTTGATGTGCACATTTAACAAGTGTGTGTATATGTGTTATTGTGCAGACCGAGGAAGTGAAAAAGAAGAGAGAGCTAGCGTGTGTTTTTGTATATCTGTTTATATATTTTTATATATGTATACGCTTTCATCGTAGTTTCAAAAATATATATGATATCTGTTGTATCGGACGAGCGTACATATATAATAAAAAGATGTTACGCGATATTTTTAATAGCGTGAAGGAAGGCATGTTTCCGTGGAATGTAATCTTGCTGTGTATGTTATCAGCGTTTAAAACCAGAAAGAAACAACAACGAGAATCGACCATATCCATCATAAACACACACTTTAACGATACAAACAAAAATAGTAATTTTTATGAAAAAGGTGGGCATTGATGATATAAAACGGTATGAGGGCAAAAAAAAACTTAAAACCGCGCTTGTTCGGCTGAGACGATTGTCGACAGTTGATGTATTGCAAACAAAATATTGATGATGAAACTTCTTTAAGCTCAGAGCTCCACCGTTGATCTGATTGATCTATGAATAGAAAAGAGGTATAATAACGATTAGAAGTTTTCGGAAAATTTTCATCATCCAAAATTTTATGTAAAACTCGAATCTCCGTGATGTGTAAGCGTTTATATATCAATTGTAAAATATCATTATTTTATACACCTTAAGTAGATATGCACATATTATGATATAAATATGATCTAAATCAATAGTAGATAAATTAATAAGGTTCCAGCTTTCATCATCTCACCTTCCTTTTCCTTTAAAAAGCATCCAACACAATATTAATATTGAACGAATTGCACAATTGCACAATTGTTTCCTACAATGCAACGTGCCAACCAATGTGCCAATCAATAATAAAATAAAAATAAATAATAGATACACTGCCAGACTGCATGAACAGATACATAAGTATGTATAGTCTAACAACAACCTCGTGTTGATGATAATATAACTATACCATTATATTCACCTGTACCAAAAAGAAAGAATAGAAATGAAATCTTCAACCATATATTACATGATTATATTATGTTTTCTAATTGTTTTTATATATAATCTATTAAACTCGTTGTTAAATATTAAATATGTACATGCGAATAATCAAATTATTATACAATTTAAAAATAAATTACAAGAAAATGAAAATAAAGAGTTACCAAAAACATTATTAAAAAACACTACAATTGTAAATATTACTACTACTACCACTACCAATGACAATAACAATAATAACATCATCATCAACCATAATCGTAATGGAAGAGGATATTTTAAATTTGCAAATGATCCTAAATATTGTGACAGAAGAAAATATAATACAGGATGGATAACATGTTTTGCAAAGGGAAACATCATCAACCATAATCGTAATGGAAGAGGATATTTTAAATTTGCAAATGATCCTAAATATTGTGACAGAAGAAAATATAATACAGGATGGATAACATGTTTTGCAAAGGGAAATGTAGAAAATTTAAGAGAAAATTTTTTAAAGTTTAATTTAATAGAAGTTCCAGCATTTCCAACTGTTAATAGTGGAAATCCGTTTCAATTATTATGGGAGTTAGCTGACCAAGCAGATACTCGTAATTTTAAAGGTTATAAACTATTAAATAAAATTCAAAAAATAAATCATTTTCCAGGCGTACGACAACTCGGTAATAAAGCTTTTTTACAAAGAAATATGCAAGTTGCAGTTAATAAATATGGATTGAAAATCTATAATATTTTTCCATTATCATTTAAAGTTCCAACACAAATTGAAAAATTTACCAATGTACATAATAAACTTGTTAAAAAACAACAATTAAATGATGTAATAATTAATAATGTTAATAATAATAATAATAATAATAAAATATCATGGATTTTAAAACTATCCGGTAAAGATAGAGGTGAAGGATTGAAACTGATTAATGGACCAAATGATTTAGATAAGAAATCTCGAGGGATCGTACAACAATATATAAAAAATCCATATTTATTAGAAGGAAGGAAATTTACAATTCGACTATATGCTGTATATACTTCATTGAAACCTGCTAGAATATATATATACCTGGAAGGTTTTTGTCATATAGCAACAGAAAAATATTCATCAAATGTAAAAGAAATAAAAAATCGATATATGCATATAACGAACCCAGATATATCAGGGAAAAGAGATTTTTACAAGAAAAACCCACGGCCTTATTATTGGTCGATATCTGAAATGAGAAATTACATGCGTAAAAATAATGTAGATGATGATAAACTATGGGGAGAAATAAAAGTATTAGTTGCTAAAACATTGCTTTCTGGTATTGATAATTTGAAAAAATATTCACGGAAAATAAAAATATCAAATGAATTTGATATTATGAAACAACAAAATTGTTTTGAATTAATTGGCTTGGATATATTAGTAGATGCAAATTTCAAACCATGGTTATTGGAAGTTAATCCAGATCCAGATCTTTCCGCAAAATCAAATTTTCCTTTAGCAAAACACGTTAAATCTGATTTATTACATGATTTATTACAGTTGATTGGTATTTTACCTCTTGATCCTTCATTTCCTCAAAGAACGAAAAAAAAAAGTCACAAGCAAGAGTTTATAGATAAGATGACGGAATTGCTCTTTACATATCCAGATAATAGCAAAGCTATTACATTTTTAAGCAATAATATGTTTCGAGATGGTATTTTTTATGGTAAATTATTACATGCAGATGATCCAAAATATGTTTCAAAACATGCCAAATGTCATATTATTACCTTGTATAATCAATGTAAATTTATAAGTGAAAAAGATTTCATACAATACATTCCAGAATTTGTTGAATCGGAATTAGAATTGAGACGTATTAAATTTAATAAAGGAGCAGGCTCGAAATTTGGTAAACGTTTTGAACGTGTTTTACCGAGCCCAGATCCAAGTTATTTAAAATGGTTTGAAACAAAAAAAGATAATGATATCGATAAATTTATGTCTTGTTTTGAGAAAGCATTTATTGACCATCGTTGTGGCAAAAAGAATTTCTTTGGCAAACGAAACTTAAACAAAATGCAATTGGAGAAGAACAACAATGTCAATGTTCAATACCACGGCTTGCCATTGGGTAACAATGTAAATATGCAATCACCACTATTGCCACCATTATTGCCATTCAGTAAGAAATACTTTGGCAAGGGAAAGTTAAACAATATCCGGGCGAAATACTACAAAAAGAACGTGGACAAGAAGAACAATGCAAATCCAACGATATCATTGAAAAAACCACACCCATTTTTTAGAACAAATAATAAAAAATGCGAATATAACTGTCAACACGAATGGATAGCTGATAAAGGGCATTACGAAATGTTGAAAAATCTTCAAAGAAGCCCTAAAACGGACGATTTTCTTAAAACTATTGTTAACTTTTTAGGCGAAAATAAAGTAGTTGAATTGGCCACAGATAAAGCATGGGAAGCAAGAATCATAAGAGACAAAACTTGTAATTTTAACATCATTGATCTTGGTAGTTCCGTTCCTGTCCGATCAATTGAGCTATGCCGATTTATAAAATGTTGCAATCATTTAAGTGCAATGGACCCCTCCAAATTAGCAATGAAAAGAGGACGTTCATACGCAAAGGAACGGTTAGGTGATGTTTTTGACTTTAAACCAATTGTAGGCTTAATCAATACCGTCAAAGCATCGGCATTTGGTAAAAAAAAAGAGCAATATGACTTGGTAATGACAGCACAGATGTTACAACATGTGCCACGTACTAGCTATGTTGAAACATTTAAAATATTGCATGATAATATAAAATTTGGAGGGCATATAATTACAAATGAAATTTCAATGGCACCATTAAATAGAGCAACAATAATGAACCCCAAGTTTTGGGTACCACTTAATTTATATTATCGTAGAATGGAAAATTGTATACATGGTGAGATTTTTTCTGCATATTTATATTTAACACAACGTTATGAATATGAATATATGTTATGTGATAAATACTCAGAGTTGTCAAAACGACAAAAAGATGTTTCGTATGTTTATAACAAAAAAAAAGATACAAATAAAGCAAAGATAAATATACCAGAACCAATAGATTGGTATAAAAGAAAGATGGATGATAAAGAAATATCAAATAAATATCCAAAGGGAAGAATGTTAATGGATGGTTTAGGGGATAAATGGGCTTATAATATGCGAATGTGTACTGGGATTTTAAGAAAGAAAAAATTAAACGAGTTACCACCAGATTTACCTCCATTTGAAAAACAAATATCAAATATTATTAAAAAATTAAAAACACCTGGATATGACAAGTCTTGTAAATATTCGTCCAATGTTGGAGTAAAAGATGTTTCCAAATCAAAACAATCTATAGATGCAAATCTTGGTTTGTACTGAAATATGAAATAAAATACACACAACAAACTTGTGTGTGTACTGCTGTGTGCGTCTGTGTTAGTGGAGAGTATGTGTTTGTAAAAAAAATACTGTGCAATGTAGCATTGTTGATATTCTTACAATTTGCACATTGTTTTCGTAATGAATCATTAAATAATGTACATGCTTTCCTTCGCCTTTGGCGATTACGCCATCTACCACGTTTACTTGGTCGTTTTGCGTGAGGTGGAACTGGCAATATGTACAGTGACAATGAATATCTAATTGAGATATCAACAAGTTCAGAAATATATTCACGCACAGTCTCTTCAATTGCTTCCTTTAACGTTTTGTAATGACCTTTATCTAATGCTCTACCAATACCTTCCCGTACATCGATTTCACCAGCACTTATAATTAATTCTTTTGGTGAGGAATTGTTATGAATCTCCTGCAAAGCATTATGCAACGCTGTATATGTATAAAATTGTGTATTTTTTCGAAAGTGCCATGCTTTGATTCCAGTTATTAAAATTGGAATACATGTACGTTTTTCAGAATGTATACTTAATGATCTCCATCCATAGGTTAATGTATGAGAATCTCCAATAACAAAAAGTGGTGGATATGGTATTGTATTTAATTTATTCAATTCTTGCCATCTTACAATTGGATTTGTAAAAAGCGACATTTTAGTATACCATTTCTCATTACATATATTACTTTCTTCTTCTTTATTTGTCCTATGGTCGTTACTGATATAAAAGACTGTCAATTTATCACTGTCTTTTGTTATATTCTTCTTCTTCTTCTTGTTGTTGCTTTTCTTCTTCTTGTTTTTTTTATCGTTTTTGTTAGCATTTTTATTATTATCAAAATCAACTTCATCTTTTATTAATGCTTGTATAAATAAAAAGAAAGCCCAATGGCTTTTAAATCGACGCTTAATTTCAACTTTTAAATTATTTGAAAATTCTTCGATTTCGGTAATAAGTTTTAATATCATATCTATTGATTGTGGTCCGTATCCATGCAAATCTTTGTTGTCGCTGTATTTTGATGAATTATTATTACTACTACTATTATCATCTTTATTGTTCTGATGATAATAGTAATATACAGGCGATATATACAATAATTTCAATAATAATAATGTTGATATTGGAAATTTTTGATAAATTGTATATGTAACAGTAGTTGTATTATCGTCATTGTGTTTTTTTAAGAACAGATCATGATTTATATTTTCATTGAAGAAAATTTTATTTATCAAAATATCGATTGCATCAAAAATATATAAACAAGAATGTTCTAAACATTCTGTGTAAAATACTGCACATGTATCTAAATGATCAAATTCTTCTTTTGTATATGAAATATAATTATTTTCATAATGGTTCAAGTAATAATCAAATGCAAGCTTAAAATGATCGATTGATTCATTAACATTTCCAATACCTAACATTTCATTTCCAATAGCTTGATGATATTGTGCCGCAGCACGAAGTGAATGCATCTTATCATTGGTATTATTACCATTGCCGCCATCATCATCATAATTATTATTATTGAAATTATTATCAGCACTACTATTTTTTTGCTCAATTTCATTAATTGCAGTTTTCAAAATATTAATTCGACAAATTCTTGTTTCAATAGTTGATGGTTTAGAAGAGATTTCAGTTGAATTTAAACTCATCTCATTATCAGCACTACTATTTTTTTGCTCAATTTCATTAATTGCAGTTTTCAAAATATTAATTCGACAAATTCTTGTTTCAATAGTTGATGGTTTAGAAGAGATTTCAGTTGAATTTAAACTCATCTCTGCCATTTTAAAAGCACCATCCAATGTTTTGTTCCCGCCTATTAACAAATATTGATTAGAACGGTGAGTGTTAGGAGGATTTTATTTGAACAAAATATAATCATGGTCGTATATACTTACCTATAAAGCCTGATTTCTGAATGAAAGTAGCTCCATCCACTTTGCACATAGCAAATATTTTATTTGAACAAAATATAATCATGGTCGTATATACTTACCTATAAAGCCTGATTTCTGAATGAAAGTAGCTCCATCCACTTTGCACATAGCAAATAAAGTTTCATCGCATAGACCCCACCACGATGGTGGAAAAGGGCGCCGGACTTCTAGCGACATTTGATATGGAGTTTGTTGATTTTTTTCATTAAATGTTGAATGTAAAGGTATAGCTTGAATTCTCCATCCACCCCAACCAAAAAAAATAATATATTTTACCATTGTTTTGACATTTATTTCTTTCTCCGCTTCATGAATTTCTTTTTTCCATGGTATAAATTGTTTTAATATAACAATTTCAGGATGGCCATTGTTTATTGCTGCTTTCAACGCTGATAATACGGTTTCCTCTTCGTCTGTGACTAGTGTCGTCATACTCTTGTTTAGTAATATTAATTATCATTGGTGATATCTCTATGTTTTTTGTATAGCATCGTGATATAATTTTGGATATTATATTATTAGTCTTGGGCATTAATTCATTTTCTTATTTCAAGTGCAAATGGCAAACACAAAAAAAAACTACACACATGGAGAGAGAAGGGGGGTTTTTGAAATACGAGGATATTATATTATTAGTCTTGGGCATTAATTCATTTTCTTATTTCAAGTGCAAATGGCAAACACAAAAAAAAACTACACACATGGAGAGAGAAGGGGGGTTTTTGAAATACGAGAGTACGAAAACACTGCACATGTGAGAGTAGTTACATTTATTTCTTACACAGATGTCATATATATATATATATATACTCTTTCGTATTTTAAAAAAATTAAAAAAGACGCACAACCTCAAAAAATACGCGCGAGATCCGAATCGTATATTACGAAAAATAAATCCGGAACAATATATCTGCTTCCTCCTCCATATTATATTGAGATTAATAAAAAAAATACATAATGTGTTTCTCAAAATTATTCAGTAGTAGTCGTTTCAGCTTCAGGGAATGGTGGATGATATGTTTTCTGTGGATTATAATGTTCACCACATAATGTTAGATAAATCTCATTGTTGACTGGTACTTGTACATTGCAATCGGCATATATGTGTTTCTCAAAATTATTCAGTAGTAGTCGTTTCAGCTTCAGGGAATGGTGGATGATATGTTTTCTGTGGATTATAATGTTCACCACATAATGTTAGATAAATCTCATTGTTGACTGGTACTTGTACATTGCAATCGGCATATTTTTTCCAACATGCAATGTTATTTTCAATGTTTTTCACCATTGGAGTTACAACCTCTGGACAGAATTTTTGCATGGGCTTGTATAATGGCAATGCCACAAATTGTAGAAATCCCATTTGTGATTTTGGTAAATAATCTTTCACCCGATCCATAAATCCCAATACTGGCAAATCATTTTCTTTCTCTTTGTCACCTTGCATATAAAATTCTTCAACACAACGTTGAGACCATTTATAATGCGTATCAAAGTTACGGGCAGGATGAGACACATCCCCTATTTTTAATATCATTTGCATCACTAACGCCACGTGATCATTGTTATCCCATTTAATATTATTTTCTGGGTCATCTTGAATTAAATTTTTAAATTGGCCAACTATTTCAAAGTTTTTTGCCATATCAGTTGCTAATACAGTTGATATACAAATTTTTCTAAATTTTTTCTGGTCATCAATTTGAAAGTTTTTTGTAATTTTGCATGAATCATCACTCATTGCGACAAATGCCATGGCAACATGATGATTCTCCAATGGACTTTGATCATTATATGCTAATGCTAATTGATCCCCAGTATTTATTAAAAAAGAATTGTTCAATCCTGGATGATCATAATCATGAATAGCAGCAGATATGATTAGTGAAAAACGTTCTAACTTGTTCATATTAGTTGCGTTGCTAGCATGGAGTAAAAAATGTGTAGTGGCCTGCACAACATCTGCAGCGTGAATTTTATTATGATATGTATTGGAAGATCGATACCCTTTCTCAACGCAACGGCAAAACTTTGCCAAAACACTTTCATCAATATTTAAAGAAGAAAACAAATCAAACTCTTCTAAAGCAAATACGACAAGATGTAACAATGGGTTTTTAGTAGTTTTAGCAAGTAAATGGACATCATAATCCCATTCAAACGGCTTACAAGTTTGACCTTCTTCAATATTTTTTAAACCTAAATCTTTGTGTATTTTGGAATGCTGGCTCCCATCACTAGTGAAACTAGAGCCACTATTACCCCTATTCAACACACTACGTTTCTTAGCTTCTTTGTTCATACTAGGCGCTGCAATAGTTGCTATTAGCTCCCCAACATGTTCATCCATCGGATTTTCTTGTGGGAAAATATTATCCGTATTAAAATTCAATTTACCATCTACATGTTTTGCTAATATATCTTTCATTTCTTTCACTGCTTCTTGACATTTGCTAATTTTACCCTCAATCACTACATTACTTTCGTTATCTTTCTCGTTATTCTGACTATTGTCCACCTTTAAATTTTCGTTAATAAACTCTAATAGTTTATTAAATTTAATTAAAGGTGTATCATCTTGTAATATTTTACCTTGTGGTTTCGGTGAATCCGTGACACTTGTATTATTATTATTAATATCCGTATCTAGATTTTTCGCCTCCTCCAATTTCCTTGGCGTCGTGGTTTCGGTGAATCCGTGACACTTGTATTATTATTATTAATATCCGTATCTAGATTTTTCGCCTCCTCCAATTTCCTTGGCGTCGACATGGTGTTTGGTTATGGTTAGTTAGTTAGTTTATATACATATATATCCGTCGTCCTGTTCTTCACAAAATATTGTTTTATATATACTTATTTTAGTAAATATTTCTTGTGTTTTTCTTAATTTTTGTATGAGAGTGTTGTTTTTTGGAAAGCCTATTTACATGCTATCCAGCTATATTACATTTCCGTTTGGTTGCATGTATGAATCAGGCTGGCCCAGCTGGCCAGCTGGCCAGGCTGGGCATTACATTAGAGTATTAAAATTTATACTTGAAATGGTAGGACAGATACCATGTTTAAAAAAATCTTAAAAAATGTAAAAATGTAAAACTGACTATTGCAATATACTATTTATTTATCTCTGTACTAAAAACTACTCAAAATGCTCACACACTCTCACTCTCTGACATATCTCTTTGTGTCTTACTCGCCGTCGTCTCTCTGGCAACTCTTTCTTCTTCCATCTAAAATGAAAAAAACAAACATTTTATTTCTTTCTAGATAATTTTGCAATTTCTTCTTTTTTGGATCCTTCATATAAATTAGTAGTAGTAGAAGGTGATACGTTCTTTTGTTTATTTTTATCAACATTAGTTTTATTTCTTTCTAGATAATTTTGCAATTTCTTCTTTTTTGGATCCTTCATATAAATTAGTAGTAGTAGAAGGTGATACGTTCTTTTGTTTATTTTTATCAACATTAGTACCCATTTTACTTCCTTCTTGTAGACCATCATTTACAATATATCCCAATTGATTATTTTTTCGTAATTGTTGATAAAATAATAAATTACGTTTTTGATGAGAGCAAACTGCTTCTAGTTGTTTCGCATCACACATATTTGCCCGTTCCAATAAATATTCAAGCGTCTCCTCATTTACCACTTTTTGTAAATGAAATTCACATATTTGTTTTAAACGATCAAGAAAAAATTGATCTGCTGCTTGCATAACATTACAAACACGTTCAATATTTGCTGGATCAACATTATCGTGATAATTATTATTTTCAGTATTATTGTAATAATCTGGTAAGGAATTTTCAATCTCATCCGTTTTACCCGTATATAAGTAATCCATCATCACCATGAAGACATCAGCCGTCATTCCATCAATTTCTATTTGTTTTTCCTTACTTTCACGAAAACCAGAGGTAAACATGGCACGGAAACGATCACTTTGAGAGCATAATACAATCTTATGTGCATAAATAACTCTACCATCTACTAAAAAGCTTATATCTGAAAATTCTTCATTGTCTAAATATTTATGTAAATTTTGTTGAAAAATAGTAACACTATCCAACGATGATACTTTCACATTTGGCTTTGGATCTGTATCTAATATGTAGAAATCATTTTTGTATTCCACACCATGACTACCACCTAATAAAAATATTCGTCGATCAACTTTCGTTGCCGTATGTCCAGCACGATGTGCTGGACCTTTACCTTGCAATAATACATCATCTTGCTCTAAACTATCATAACTATTTGGATTTCCACCATCATCATTATAATCTTCTTTCAATGATGATGATATGCCACTATTTGTAATACCATTTCCATCGGAACTAGCAGTAAAATATTTTTTATTAATTAAATATTCACTTTGTTGCATTTCTCGTGGTCCATGTCTACTTTCAAATTCCGCACTTGATTTGCCAAGACCATCATCTTGATAATTGTTCGCATTATGTACAGCATTTGGATCTTCCTTTGCAACGCTTAACCATTTACAATTCTCTAAATCAAAAATTTGAACATCATTAAAACAAGTTGCTTGTGCACCAGATCCACCAAATAAAAATGCAAAATTATCTACACTAATGAAAGACATACCAGCTCTAGGTGCAGGCAAACGCCCATTGACATTTGGTTTGCTCCATACCAATGTATCCGTATCTAATACAAATATATCATTCAAACGTTTTTTCCCATCCCAACCACCAAATATACAAAGTTTCGTACCAACAACAGCACTACTATGGTTCGCACGTTTCGATGGAACATTCCCACTAACTTGCGCATCCTCGGTTGATAACCATTTTCGTTCTGGTATGTTTAATATATGCAAATCATTTAAATAATCTTTCCCATCGCCACCACGAAAAACGAAAATGGATTTTTTATGATCAAGGTAATTAGATGTATGCATATTACACGGTCCTGGTGGTTCACCTTCGAAATCTGATGGAATCCAAGTTTTACTTAATATATCAAATACGTGTATATCCTTAGCTGCTAAAGGTCCACGTCCTAACCAACCACCTTGTATATACAATGAATCTTGTGCTAATGTTGTGGTATGGCCATTCCTACCTTCTGGAACATCACCATGTACCTTTGGTTTACTCCATAATAAAGTATTACAATCTAATATATGTATATCATTGTGATTCTTACGTCCATCATAACCTCCAAATAGATATATTTCTTGACGACCATCGTCCCACGTATATAAATTTGCTGTATGATTTTTAATTTTAGTTGGATTTTTTCCGCTCGTCGTCGCCCCTTTTCTTGACGACCATCGTCCCACGTATATAAATTTGCTGTATGATTTTTAATTTTCGTTGGATTTTTTCCGCTCGTCGTCGCCCCTGGCACAAAATTTACACGTTGCTCTTGCCATTTCATAAATTTCGGCGGCATGATGCAACCGTTGTAATTGTTCTTGGTTTCGATGGTATTATATGTTTGTACATTATACCGTATTTGTAGTTTGTTGTGTTTTGTTTTTCAATTTATTAGTGAAATTTAAATGAATTTTTGGGAGTAGTGTATGAGTTCATTATTGCTATTCATTCATTTTATATTATTACATTTTTTTCAAAATCATCTGGGCTGGAATAGCACAGGGATTTAAGAGGATGTGTTGTTGGTCTTCCAGGGGGAATAGTATCGACATAGCATTAGCTAACTCGAATAGAGGGAACGTAAGGAAAACCAGAAAACCTCTTGGAAAAAAACAGCAAAAAGACGACAACATCTTTTTATTGACGACTACATTTGAAAAAAGACAATTTGATATTCTTTCTTTCTTCTTCTTCTTATATCATATACACGAACGGTTCGTATTTTTGAAACAACAATTTTAATCTCAAATCTCAGTAAGATTAGGGGGCATACAGTAGTTCGTGTGTGGTGCAGTAATACAACCCGTGTGCACATGTCACCGTCAAGAAATTAAAAAAATTAGGAAGGACGTAGTTTAGGTAGAAAAAAATAAAAAACATCTAGAGAGTTAAAACTGTTTTTATATTATAAAAAAAAAGAATTATTCTCGTATTTACGCAATATGTTCTCTCCCGTAACTTTTTCAAAAAAACAAAAAGATCTTTTCACTTTTCACCGCTTTTTTTTCTTACCAGTATTTCTATTGTTATTGTTATTATTATTACGCATAAGAGAAGGGAAATCTTTATTATTTCTACGTAAAGAAAATTTATTACTATTATTTGAATCTGCTTGCTGTGCATGTAAAATAAATTCATATTCGTTATGAAAAATTAAAAGCAACGTTCGAAAACGATCTTGTAAGAAATATTTTGATAATTTCATTTCCTTTGTCACTGCTGCATCACTATTATTATTATTATTATTATTATTATTTTTGCTACTACTAGCATAATTAAAACATTCCAATGCTTCTTTACGTAATTGTTGTTCATTATCATCTAATTTTTCATTTTTGTCAAACCAATGTTCATTTATATTGCGTATTGCACGAATTAAATCCTTTAGATTTTTACCATCGTAATAATTATCTTTTCTTGAATCTAAATATTTTCTTACAGCAGGATGCAAGCTTCCTTTCCAGCCATCCTTATTACCAACAATTAGCGGTACATTTTTAAATGAATGTTGGCTGATACGTTTTCGAAAGATATTATCATTAGAGGACCAACTAGAATTCCAATCGCGAATGTTGTTTATTTGCATTGTATGATTCCAAAAAAATGGATGTTCCAATACCTCTTTAATTGTTAAACGCTTTTCTGGTTCACGTAATGTCATTCTACCTACAAGATCTAGCGCAATTGGTTGGTCGTTTAAAATATCTAAATGTATTGGATCACCATTTTTAATATTATTTTGTTGTTCATAGCTACGTTGACCAA
>LT649806.1:0-13365 GCA_900128395.1 Stramenopiles sp. TOSAG23-2
TATAATAATAATAATAGTGTAATAGTGACTAATAATAATAATAAAAATACAAAATAATACTATGATATATTTATCGTTTATTACCACACTGAGTAGCTATTAATCTTTCTTACTAGAGTGAGAACCCTCGTGGATATATTCAACGCAACAAAGCACCATCGGGCATTTCAAATTCTCTATATACATGTTCCAACATTTGAATATAAAATTTCTGTTGTTAATCCAGTATTATAAACTGAAGCTATCTTTTTTTGTCTGAGTGTACACTGTTACTATGATACTCTTTACAATGTTTCTAGTCATATTTTTAAAAGGGATTTTTGTGACAGTTGCTTACCATAAGAATGAATGTTATGAGTTCGTTGGGTGCCCCGATAAACTGGAAGCAGTTCGCGGTGGAATGCAATTTTTAGATTGGAAAGGTAACTCTGTCTCTCAATTGCATATAAGCCAACCTGAATTTAACGAAAATGATAGCAAGTGGAAAATAGAGTTAAATACTGAAAATTTCCCTATGGAATTTCTAGTTGTAAAAAGTGATATTAAAGAATCGCTTGCTATGAAAATACAAAAAGATCGTCCTGCACATAAACCTGTAAACCCAATGTTAACACAAACAGCCGATATCACTCTCCCCGCTGCATATGTAGGCAAGTTTGCACAATCTTCAGACGCAACTGAAATATCATTTTTAAGATCGAGAGGTACACGAAATTATCCAACCAATACAGAACAAAATGATGTATTAGGTTATATAACATTTAAATCATTCGCATCGAATAATTGGTATGCTGCTTCCCAAATGTATGGAACGTTAGAGCAAGATTTGCCTGATATTGGAAAATCTGGTGGAAAACTAACATTTGCAACGACAGAATTAAATACTGCATATACGCATGAATTAATTGATAGAATGACAATAGATAGCAAAGGTCGTATGTTTCATCGATCTACGGCGGAAACAGGTATTGTTCATAATATTTTTGCTAATAATGTAAACACTGGTGTACCATTTAAAATACAAATGTCAAATTTAAGTTCTGGTATTGGTGTACATATAACAACTGAAATCGTAAAAGAAGATCCAGATAATGTGACTACTTTTTTAGACGGGGGAACATTAAATGTCAGTACACATATCGTAGCAAAATATAAATCAGGAGATTTAATTGAAATAAACAATTGTACAAATATAGAAAATAATGGAAAATATATTATTCGTTCTAGCCTTGGATCGACAATTCATTTGCAATCATTAGACGGGATTCCACCAACGAATTTATATGGCCCTGATACGACATGCAATATACGGAAACCTGAAAGTATTCCAAAAATGGTTACACGTATAAGAAAGAAACAAATACAATCATTATCATCAAATGGAACTGTTGTAGTTTTTTTGGATAGTGACATTGATGATTATAATATCGGTGATTTAGTCCATTTTAATAATTGTCGTTTTTCAGAAAATAATGGTAAATATATTATTGAATATAAATTTACTGCTGTAAAGGTATTACGTTTAATTACAAGCGATGGGCAAGCAATAACAAATTTAATTGATGAACCATCGTCTACATGTCAAATAAGCCGACCACCGGGTACGGTAGTTAATATAGATGCACGTTCGCAAAGGCACGGGACATTGGTAGATATAAATGCAAATAATATGTTAGATGGTGAAATTGTATATATAAAATCAAATAATTTACAAAATGAAGGAAAAGCAATTCATATTGAGTCTACCTCGCCTTTGTCCAATCATATCGTAAAATTAGATGCATATGAAAGTACATTTGGAAATGTTGTAGCTGTAAATGGAAGAGATATGAAAAACGGAAGTCTTGTGCATATAACATCAAATTTAGGTAATGCTTTAACAGGCTCTCCAACATCGTTTAGAATAGTTAATATTAATAACAGTGATACATCTACTACTGTTGTTGAACTGGAAAATTATAACAACAATTTTGAAACCGGCGATAAAGTACGAATAGTAGGAATAGGTGGCGATGACGACAGTACTAGTATGCACGAATTAAACAATAAAATATACACAATTTCACGAAATACTAATTCTACAAAGATTGAATTGGATGGCATAGATTCTTCTGGCTATACTGCCTACGATAATTCTATATCGTCTCGTGGTATTGTCACTCGTGTAGGTGGAAAACTATTGCACGTTCAAGGCGATTTTGAAACAGATGGGACGTTAGTAGATATCAGCGGTGTTGATTTAGTTGATGGAACAGCTTTAAAGATTACTGGTGGTGCACACATGGAGGAAGGTAATTTAATAAGCTTACAAACATCTTCTAAAGATTTAGTAAATGGTGCATTGAGTTTAGTAGCAAATTCAGTGGAAACGGGAAGAATTATCAAACTTCATGGTAACAGTTTAACGACAGGAAAAATTATAGACATAGTTTCGACAACATCTGGCATGACATCTGATGGCAAAATAATCAATATCGATGTTACCGCAGCAACATCAGGTACAATTATCGATATGAAAGCACCTGCATTGACATTAGGTACAATGATGGATATATCTGCCAAAGCATTAACGGAAGGTAAAGTAATCGATATAACTGATAATGAAGATCTTACTACAGGACATTTACTTCATATAAAAACAATATCAGCTACAGCAGAAAAACCAATATTTATCGAATACGATAGTATGAATGTAGGAACAGGTATAAAAATGGATGTACCAGCATTGAGCACTGGACATGGTATGGTAATTGATAGTCTTAATGGAAATGATTTATTAAATGATGGTTCAGGAGTATACGGCACCGGTGGATCATTATTGACGCTAAACGGTACATCACAAACTGCAGGTACATTATTAGATATTGATGCCACTGCTTTAACAACCGGACGAGCTATACGAGTCAAATCTGGGAATGTATCAAGTGGGGCGTTGCTGGATTTATTCACAAATAGTACTGCAGCTGGAAATACTAATGGACTTGTACGATTAACGGCAAATAGTATTACCACTGGGGTCGGTATGAAAATTAGCGCTGCAGCACTAACTACTGGGAAAGCATTGCATATTACTTCTGGTAGTGGCACAGCATTGGCTGCAGGAGGGAGTTTGCTGCGGGTACAAGGTGATTCCGTGACAGCTGGTAATATTGTAGATATTAGTGCCACAGCAATGGAAACCGGGACGTTATTAAAACTTACAAGCGGGAGCGAATTGACTAGTGGGAGATTGCTGCATTTACAAACAAGTTCAACGTTTAGTTCTTCCGATACTCTAGAAGGTGCAATATTTGATGTAACAGCAAATGCTGTACAAACTGATCGCGTAGTGAGAATTAGCAGCAACAGCGTTAAAAGTGGAGCCGCACTTGAAATTGTTGCAACTGGCAACGATGCTACAATGACTGGAGACGGACGTGTGATTGATATCCAAGCTGCAGAACAAACAACAGGGAAACTTTTAAAAATTGATGGATCAGCGCTGACAGACGGAATTGGATTGTATATAAAAGGAGGGAATTTAACTACTGGATCCTTATTGCATTTACATAGTACATCTGCTGCATCACAAAATGGCATAATGCGTATTGATGCTACACTCATGACAACTAAAAAAGTTGTAACCGTAAATGCACCGGATGTAACATCCGGTACTGTAATAGATATTACAGCAGCAGAGAATAGCAATGGTAATATTTTCAGTGGCAAGCTCATAAACATAGTAGCAGGCGCTCAAGCAAATGCTGGGGGTACTATTGTAGATATTTCAGCAAATAGTCTAACAACTGGTATAATTTTAGATATTACAAAGCATAAACTACAAGGTGCTGGGAGAGCAATTAAATTATCTGGAGGCTCTGGTGCAGAATTTCAAGCTGATGGTTTAGCTGAAAGCGGCAAAGCGCTTTACATACATTCAAATTCAGATAACTCGGATTACAAAAGTGTTGTTGAAATCGATAATAAAAATTCCGCATCTACAAAAACCCAGACTTTACATCTCACTCACAGTGCAACTAGTGACTCGAATACCACCCTTGGACAGAAACCAGCAACAGCTTTAGCGATTGATTCATTACTCCCAGAAGCTGTATTTATACGCGTTAGTAGTGATACCAATGCTGAAAATGGGGCGCAAATAACATTATCAAGAGATAGACAGGGAAGCGATTTGGCGCAGCCCGCAACAACAGTTGCAAATGGCGATGTAATAGGACGTATCCATTTCGACGCATTTACGTCTGCTGTTAGACAAACTGTTGGAGCAATTGAATCTCGTGTTGATGATAGCTCATTAAGTAGCACTTCACTAGGTAGTAAATTGATTTTTAAAACTTCCCAAGTGAGTACAAACGCGACTCTAAAAACACGACTGGTCCTACCCAATGATCATAAGATGATTCTGGGAGAGGGAGATGATGAATTTCACATTAAGAAAGCCATTAGAGCAACGGATGGGCATGGTACAGATTTAATTATTACAGGCCAAGCTGCTAGGGGTACAAATAATAATAATAATAATGGTGGCGATGTTATTGTTAGGGTAGGTTCACATACTGGTTCTGGTTTAAAAGGTGAAATGAAAGTTCAAAACGATGATGGCACTGTTGATATATTAACAATAGATGAAGCCAAAACAACGTTAAAAACACCAACTATCGACGTTTCTGATGGTACAAAAACTATAACAATTGTCGACTCACAGGCAAGCTCGCTTCAAATAGGAACATCTAGTAATCCCGATATATTAAAAATCGATACATCTGATACCGTTGAAAAAGTTATTATAGATGGAAATTTTGATATAACCGAAAATTTGCTTGTTACAAAAGAATCTATTTTTACTAAGCAAGTAGTTATTTTAACAAAGAAAGTTCTTTCTAAAAACGATGTAGATGTAGAATTGTGTTACAAAACAGGAAATGGAAATGATGCATTTACCGATACTATTAAACTTGGTGGAACGGGTTCCACTGTATATATTTATCAAACCGATATAGGTGGGGGCTTCAGTTCTACCGGTGCAACAATAGAAGATGACGGTGATATGAAGACAAATGGTATCTTGACAGCAGACAGTGCAGTAAAATTAAATTATAATGACAATACCAAAAGTGTTTCCTTGACCAAATCAAATGGAAAAATTTTCTATGGTGGGGCGCCTCCGATGAACATGCATATTGCTACAAACATGCCTAGTGTCGATTTAGATGGTAATGGGTTTTGCAACAATTGTAAAGTTATAAAGATTGGCACAAACACGGGTAATTCTGGTGCCAATATAATGATACTAGGGGGATTGCATGTAGTGCAAGTGCATGGTGTGACGACAATTAACAGTATAGACACCAATGGTGTTTACACCGTTGCGAATGGCACGGTTTTTGCAAAGAATGAAACGGTAACGGTATCAGGTTGCGATGCGGATGGAAACAATGGGGAGTTTCTAGTTTCTAGCATATATGGTGATAATATCACTTTGCATGACGTAAATGATAACGCCATCACGACAATTGCTACTACTACTAATTGCAAAATCTCCACTATTACCGTTGTTTCTACAAACGGGAGTACATTTGAAGGCATGATGGGAATGAAAATTGAAACATCTACTATTAATTGTTTAACAACAGCTTGTTCTGTACCAGATAACGGCGACATCGAATTTGGACTGGGAAAACATATTAATGGCAACATATTAAACTTGGACAATCAAAATGAATCAGATGATCATAGCATTTTCACTGGGGTTGTTGGAAATTTCGATGTCAACATCGGTACAGAAACTTGTACAATAAATGTAACAGGTGACTTACAAATTGGCGGTGGATATGGTAGTGAATTAGGGTCTACTTTTGCAACAAATGGGGACGGATCATTGGATGGAAAACTTACTGTTGATGGAACTTCTACCCTAACAGGCAGTGTCACATTTGGTGGAAATATAATAAGTGATCAACCAAATGAAGCTAAAACTATATTTAATACGATTACGTCTCAGACAATTTCTGTTGGTGCCGTTACCGGTAGCACCACATATATCATTTTAAATGCTATTAAGATTGGTGGGGAAGGTGCCGGTTATACTGGAAACACTGGAGCAACAATAGAAAAATCTGGTAATTTTTTCACAGATGGAAACATCATAGTCAAAAGTAATGTGGATCTAGACGGAAGTGCAAATTTTGATGTTGGTGGTAATATTCTTCGTAATACACAAAGTGATTCAGAAATATTTACAGCCGTGACAAATGTCAATCATGATATCACTATTTTGCCAACTAACAGCACGAAACAAGTTAGTATGCCATTTAAGTTGCAAACTATCACCCAAACAGGAGGAGGTACAGCACATGTAGAATTTACATCATCTGGAGTACAAACAGAAAAAAAGCTTCATGTAGATGTTCCTTTGTTTTATAATACAACTTTTGACGGAACGGATAATTCAAGTCACCCATCAGCGAACGCGTTAGATGGCAATTATGCCAATAAATGGAAAATAACCAGTTGCAATAGTTGCGGTCTTATCATGACAGGTCTAACAACTGATAGTGTTGTTACTAGTGTACGAGTAAAATGTGTTACTGTCTCTGACAACAAGTGGCCTACATCCCTTGCAATTTATGGATCAGGTGATACAATCGTACCAAATGACGGTGGAACATGGACACAAATTGGGGGAGGGGACATTGCCATACCTGATTTTACAAGTAACGATCAAGTCCAAACGGTAATATTTAGTAATTCTAATGTGTACAAGCATTATAAAATTGTATTTAAAACTATAAAATTAGGAACTACAATGGAAATACGTGAAATTGCCTTACTTACGAATGTTGGAGACTTTAATGAAGATGTTATATTAAATGGTAATATAAGAGCAAGTACGTTAAAGACCATCAACGGAAATGCAGTAAATACGAAAACTTTTGATCGCCATTTGAATTTTGCTAATACCCAAATAAAGATAAGCGGCACTGGTGGTGTAAAAGTCGATAACTTGCATGTACATGCAAATGGAGACGAAAGCAACCCAACAAAGATTGAATCCGATGGAACATTTACTCTTGCTACAGATGGTAGCTTTCAAGTTGGCACTTCGCCTCCAACTGCAGGGACCTCTGGTGATTTGGCATATGATAATGGAAAGCACATATCTGGTAATCCTCCTGGTACAAATGTAATTGCAACATTGCAAACGACTGGTGCTTCGGGCAGAGATCGTCAAATCTTCGTTACTACTACGAGCCAAGCGATTGATATTGGTGCAATTTCGAGTGGGTCTAACACGGTTAAAACCCAAGCCTTTTCAGTTCAAAATGGTGCAACTACCATCTTAAACAACGGTGTTGTTACGTCAGGTGGAACATTGACGGTAAATAATGATGTTACGATTGGCACGCAAGGCGCCCCAAAATCAATTACAATAAATAACGGACATATTAAAGCATTAAGTAATTCTCAAATTACAGGTGGGCTGTTTACCAACTCTGGGACAAATAACATTGCGATCGGTAACATCGATGGCAAAGTTAAGTTTCAGCATGATTTTAAAGTTGGAGATACCAATAATGATGGTACGACCGACGCCTTTACTGCTGTATTTAATACTGAATATACTTTGACTGCGACTGGCGATTGTACAATAAAAGGTTCAAATAGTGGTGGCGCAACAATTATTGCAAAATCTAGTACTGTTGGTACTGCTAAAGAAATATTTCGAAATGTTGCCAATACAAATATTGAGATCGGGAAAAGTGGCAGTGCAAATAGTATAGTAGAAATGGGGAATATAAATTTGGTATCTGCGATGGAGGTTAAAGCTGGTACTATTGTTTTTAAAAAACATTTTGATTTCACATTGGCTGCAGGATCCGATGGACAAATTAAGTACTTTGTATATACAACCGGTGTTGTAACCATTACTGATATAACAACTAATGGTGTTTATACTGTGATAAATGGTACAGGTGATGTTGATAAATTCGCGGTAGGTGATATGGTAACAGTTGCAGGTTGTACTGCTGCTGGAAATAATGGAGATTTCAAAATAAATACTAAAGGTACGGATACACTTGAATTAGTAACATCATTAGATGCTGCAATCACAACAACAGCAGTTACTAGTGGAACTGGGGGATGTACAATATCAAAACGATATATAGATATCACCAACAACGATGGATCTACATGGTTGGCACGTTTGTCACATGAGTTTAAAATTTGCAAATTAATGTATGTTACAGATAAATGGGTTAAAATTAAACCAAGGCAAGTGTTGTATTTTTTACAAATTGAGCATCAAAATATTGATTACAATGTAGTAAAAAGTGGAACTTCGACTAATTTTGGTGACAACACGTTAGTTCCACCATTATCCGATTATACATTTGATGTATTGCTTCCAGCATCCTCGAAAACAGATACTAGATATACAGGAGGTACTGATGTATTTATTTTTAATATTAAATTTAAATCAAAAGTTAAAAATGACTTTTTATATGCAAAAGTTACTTCACCATCTGGTGGAAAATTTACTGATAAACAAGTTGTCTCTGACAGCGATACTACAACAACATTATCTTCAGACGAAGGAAATAATAGACTAGTTATAAAACCAGGTGATTATGCGGATAACATTGTGCAAATATTTCATAGTATTGATGGTACATTTAGTATTCGTATAAGAAAACCATGTGCAAAGGGATATTATTTTGATAGTAACGAATGCATCATTTGTGCCGCAGGCCAATATAGCACAACAGAACCTTTTCAAACTAGTACTTGTATAAATTGCCCAGCGGGTACATTCAACAATTACGGTTCGTACGCACCTTATCATGATAGCACATCTGATTGTACAACGTGTTATAGTGGAAAATACCAACCTTATACCGGACGGACTAGTTGCTATAATTGTCCTGCTGGTAGTTATCGAACAACTGATTCAACAAATGATTTAAAACCTTGGAATGGTAATAATAGATTTTATATGGATTCAATCTCCGATTGTACGATATGTGGAGCAGGCAAATATAGTGAAGCTAATGGACAAACATCCGAAAGCACGTGTACCGATTGCCCAGTGGGAACATTCAACAATCAACCAAGCAATTATTGGTATCATTATACTGGACATGATAGCACATCTGATTGCACAACGTGTAATAGTGGAGAATACCAAGACGGAACCGGACAAACTAGTTGCAAAGATTGTCCTGCTGGTAGATATCGAACAACTGATTCAACAAATGATAATAAAAATTGGAATGGTAATGCCAATGGAAATAATGATGGTATGAAAGCAGAAGCCGATTGTACGATATGTGGTGCAGGCAAATATAGTGAAGCTACGAAAGCAAATGCCGAAAGCACGTGTATCAATTGCCCAGCTGGTCGATACGGTGTAAATAATGCGAATACTGTTGGTGAACATGATCAATTATCTGATTGTGCGATATGTGGCGCAGGTAAATATAGTGAAGCTGTAGGAGCACAAACATCAGCTACTTGTAGTGATTGCCCAGCTGGTACAATTGGTGTAAATAATAATAATGTTGTAGGTGATCATGATCAAGAAGCTGATTGCACAACGTGTAATAGTGGAGAATACCAAGACGGAACCGGACAAACTAGTTGCAAAGATTGTCCTGCTGGTAGATATCGAACAACTGATTCAACAAATGATAATAAAGATTGGAATGGTAATGCCAATGGAAATAATGATGGTATGAATGCACTCGACGATTGTACGATATGTGCAGCTGGTAGTATCACAGATACTGGAACAGCTGATGGTGCTACAACCTGTACGCCGTGTGTTGCCGGTAAATTTTCCGCTAGTTCTAATGTGGCATCTTGCTCTGATTGTGCAGCTGGTAGTATCACAAATACTGGAACAGCTAATGGTGCTACAACCTGTACGCCGTGTGTTGCCGGTAAATTTTCCACTAGTTCTAATGTGGCACAATGCGATAATTGTGTTGCTGGTACATATAACGATTTGAATACTGGAATAGCTACATTTTTATAACGATTTGAATACTGGAATAGCTACATGTAAAACATGCACAGCTACCGAGAGCAATAAATATGTATCTACTGCTTGTACAACTACAGTCAACACAGTGTTCACATCATGTGGTACCTGTAATGCTGGTCAATATATATCAACGGCATGTGCGGTTGGTGATGCAACCACGGTAGGTTCCGTTGCAATCTGCACGGCGTGTGTCGCCGGTAAATTTTCCGCTAGTTCTAATGTGAACTCTTGCTCTGATTGTAATGCTGGTAGTATCACAAATACGGGAACAGCTAATGGTGCAACAAGCTGCACGGCGTGTGTTGCCGGTAAATTTTCCACTAGTTCTAATGTGGCATCTTGCGATAATTGTGTTGCTGGTACATATAACGATTTGAATACTGGAATAGCTACATGTAAAATATGTGGCGCAAATGAATGGCAAAATGGAGTCGGTGAAACTTCTTGCAAAAGTTGTCCAGGTGCAAAAGTTACAAACGGTAACGCTGCTGCAGACCATGATGAGAATAGTGATTGCACCAATCAATAGCAAGTTTGATCATTTTTGTTTGGTGTTCCAAAATGCATTATCATAAATGATGCTGGTCCCTTGTGCTTATTTATAGCTGTTGTGCAATTGGATCCAACACGCATTGCGGTAGCAGAGATGGCTACAATGTTGGCAGTGGCATCCATATATAAATATTGTAAAGAGTAGCCCGATGCTGGACCATAAGGTATTTACGTGGCGCGTGACAGCAACCATGTGCATATTCATAAATGGCCCGACGTAGGTCCTCTTTATAAATATTACATACAAAATACTTGCACCATACATACATAAATAAAATATAAAACCCGTAAAAAAACATCAAACAAATACAAACCACCCATGATATAAACACGGACGATCATATATCGATGAGTTTTTACTTACAAAATCCAAACTGACCCAAATACACTACACAAGCGATTTAAAGTATTTCAGAAAATGGTTGAAGGAAAATAATATCCCAGAGGCTGTTACACGCATTCGATTCCTCGACGTTTAGCGATACTTAAAAACGGTAGTGGTATCTCCATCCCGGAGAAGAAAGATCATTACATTAAAATCTTTCTTTCACTATCTACACTTGAACGACTATATCACTAAAGATATATATTAAAGTGTTTAAAAGTGCCACCAGCAACTAAATGCAGAGTAGGGAGAAAAATGACAGAGGAAGAGGTATAATGGTATACTTAAAAAAGCCAGAGGGAAGGTAAAACTGGTGCCTTTTCTTTCTCGGTCTTCGTGTATCTGAAGCATTGTCCTTGAAGAAAAAGGATGTGATCTACGGACCACGGTTGTCCTTTTCGGTGATGGGAAAAGGTCAGAAGCGGAGAGAGGTATTGACTGGGAGAATGGTATCGAAAAAGATTTGGCATCAAATATTCAAGATGGTGGGCACAGAGACATTTAAAGCGTCACCACATTGGTTGAGACATGCATTTTGCAGTCTTAGTATCCAAAAAGGGTGCGATGTAGGGACTGTGAGCATCGCCATTGGGGCATACCACTTTGGCCACTACACGCAGATACGGCCATTCCGCCAAACCACCCGGCGAGTATTTGGAGGAAGCAGCATTTCTTTGAGTCAGGAAAGTACTGATTACTAAAAAATATATTTTTATTTTTTAAAAATATTTTACGTGCGTATTAAAATGTACGCTATTTTAACTTTTTTACTAATGCCATACTCTCAAAAGACAAATACAGGTTGACTGAGCCAAATGACGAGAAAATTATCATATCACACTGGACGTAGAATGTCCAAAATCAGGACAGAACCTTATTTTCTACATCCATATACCAGATATCATATCATATCATAGTGTTTTGAGCCAATATTTAATATCATATCATATGATACGTATCGCACAATATGTGTCAATAACTCCAATATGATAGGAATTACGATGTTTATCAACCTTCTGTTGATGAAAAATGGGCATTATATACGAAGGTGGAGAGAATAAATTGTATACCAGGGTACGCATACGAGTACGTTAATTAAATTTAGAGACACACCGTAAATATTGTAAATTTACGCGCGCGTAAATATTTTAAATTTTATAAATTTTTAATTTTTAATTTTTCTACTCGGTGATAATTCTAAATAACCGCCACCACGTCCACCTGGATGATTGACAAATCCAAGCTCATTGTGTCGCCATCCACCGCAATCACTAGCTATTTTTAATTACAACCGGCGGGGCCTTAGTATAATGCCCATATTCCAATCAACATCCGCTGCATTCCATCCAATATCATCCCCCTCCTCCTCATCATACATATATAATATATCTCTACCTCTACTATACGACATTTTCTTATGCCTCATCCATATTGTTCAACCATCGATTTGTCCAATACGAATCACCAACATTTTCTTCTTCCTCGTCAAAAAGGTAACTCTTAGTAGGCCTCTTGAGATTTCCAGGATTTCTTGCAGATCTTCTTTTTTCTCTTTCTTCTCTTCTTTTTTCTCTTTTTTCAGCACCACGGAGCTTTGAACCTTTTTTTATTGGAGGTGGAAAATATTGACATGCTTCTTCAGTGGATCCTTGGGTGGCACAACGACAGTACAAATATGATATTTCATATTTATCAGTGGAAATACCATTACGACTTAATACTTTAAGAGCACGATCAAAATATTGTGTTCCGGTACCACCTACATAAGAATGTACATCATTTACACATTTATCCCAAGCTTCATTTTTGATTAAGCATTCTGGTACAGGGCAATTTCGTATTTTTGGTAAACGATTATAAACATATTTGTTACACCTGTTACACTGCTCTTCGCAGTTATTAGCGCAAGGTTGTGTGCGCCAGCCAGGAACTTTGCCACCGCGATCATTACAAACTTGGTAGCATTTATCGTAACAGTTTTGATTAACTTCATATTTTTTATTTCCTGCAGATCTCCCAGGGCGATAACCAGCATCACAACGGTCAACGTCTTCATCACTTTCATCAAAGTTAAATGGATTTAGAGGCACACCACGTCCAGCTGGTTGATATTCGTATCCAATTTCACTACCAAAGTCATATGTTGCACCGTCATCCATCATATCGAATTTAATATCCTTCCATGGTTTTTTTGGTTTTTTAAAGGAATCATCACATGTCAACTCAGTATTTTTGAGACGTTCACTTTCTATGACACCAAGTGCAGTTGCTTGAAAAGATGCAGTAATAAAGTGGATATCTGCTTCTTTGATTGCTGCATCTCTTTTTTTCCATTCAAGCTTTGTGCTTTTAAATCTACCTCCCATGCTCGATTTCGATTTTA
>LT649807.1:0-13332 GCA_900128395.1 Stramenopiles sp. TOSAG23-2
TTGATGGATGTGGCCTTGAATAAAATATAAATATTTTCGGAAATTTATGTTATCATAAAATTAAAAATATACGTTTTTGTCATTTTGGTTAAATATAAGTATAAAATAGACTACATCATGTTGATAGGTGTCGTTTTCACTTCGAGTAAGTCTTTCCTTGGGAAGACTCTGCGCTTGCCAGGCTTGCCCAGCTTGCCCAGCTTGCCAGGGCTTGCCAGGGTAAGGGCTCTCGCATATAAATGAAATAAAAAACTGAACTAATAATAATACATCGAAACACATAAATAATATAATATTCATTAAATAGAATCGATCAACATATTATATTTGTTACATTTACCGATAGATTACATAGATAGATAACCAAGCGAATTTGTGTAAAATCAAATATAGAATACGAAATATAAAACATATCGTATTTGTCAAGGTTTTTTTTTTTAAATCAATCAGGACAAACTATATAGAAAAAGATTGAATGAAGTGCTTCCCTCTTAATATTATTTGTGTGCTTCTGTTTGTTATTAGTAGTATAACTAATAACGTACAAGGAGAACACACACACACACACACACAATGTCAACAATACAAAGAATTATCTGGTGACTGTGGCGGGAACGATATTAAATGGATTAGAGATAAAAGTACAACTGAATGTATCAACGAATGCAATAAAGATGCAAATTGTGCTGGATTTACATATGCTCACGGAAATGTAGATGGCAGAGTGGGTAGCAATGGTTGTTGTTTAAAAAGTAAAAGCTGTGGTACACCTGCCGGTGTTTGTGATCCAACTCAACAGCACTGTTTCCACGCCAAACCAACAAGAGAAGAAGATTGCGAGACTAGAAATAATGTTGATGACAATCCATCTACGGGCTATTTTCTAGGAGAGTATGGTACAAATTTTGAAGATGCAAAACAATATTGTGAGGAAAGAGGTTCGATGCTTGCAATTATAAAAAATGAATATAGTCAGCACGAAGCTGCTGAAATATGTGGAACACATTCGTGTTGGATTGGATTAGTTGAGCATGGAGATCGAGATGGGACATGGAAATGGTTAGATGGCGAGACACTTTCATATGATAATTGGGAAGATGGAGAACCAAATAACTACGGTGGGAAAGATGAAAAAAATGGCATGATGAATTGTTGCTCAGAGGAAGCAGACCTTATCAAAGGTGGTAAATGGGTCGATGTGAAAAAGGAAGATTTACATTCGTCTCGTCCTCTTTGCGGTATAGGTGGTGAGAAGCCTCATGATGACGGCGGTGTTGGGGGCTTAATTGCTTTAATAATCTTGATTATGTTATGCGGTGGTGTTATAACCTGTATTATTTGGTGTTGTGCCAAACAATCAAATGGATTCAACCAACCACAAAATAATGTTATTGGAGTCACATCGCCACCACATATGGTTCAGCAAGTACAAATGGTTCCGCAACAGCGTGTCCAGAAAGTTACTGCTGTGCAGCAGAATGGTCAACCTATACAAGGCCAAGGCTTTGTAATGCAAAATGGTCAACCTATGCAAGGTCAAGGCTTTGTAATGAGTCAACCTATACAAGGTCAAGGCTCAACCTATGCAAGGTCAAGGCTTTGTAATGAGTCAACCTATACAAGGTCAAGGCTACATTACTCAACAACCTGGAATGAATAACTTTAACAACCGACCATCAATAATGATGAATCAAAGTGCTACAGCTCCAGAACCAGTTGTTGTACAAGCTACATATACGAATTCGGTCAATCGTCAAAATATATGATATTAATTTTGTGTGTTAATATAGAATTTAGAATATATATATCTAGAATATAATATATATATATATATATATATATATAGTATACAAAATTATCATGAGTAAATTAAAAAATAAGTTATGCATTAAAAAATAAGTATATATATATATATATATACAAAATTCAAAATTACTATAACTAGATAACTATTAACTATTAGCTATATGCATATCGTGTTAAAATTTTTAGGTACCAAAATCGTACTTGATAGAATATATTTAATTTGATAGGTACCATTTTCACATTTTTCACATCGATTCACCGATTCCCGATTTTAATTTAGATTCCCGATTCCCGATTCCCGATTCGTGCATTCCCTACGGATCCTCTCTAATGGATTCCGTCCAATAATAATAAATCCAATAATAATTAGAATAATAGCAATATGGGACAAAAGGAAATTCTACTATATCATCATCATAGAATAAGAAGTTGCTATACAGATATATATATTAATATGTACACTAGGTTTGAATATTTCTTTTATATTTATATATCACATATAGGTTTGTCTTATTCTGTTTTTTATTTCTATAAAATAATCGTGTTTTCTTTTTTTTTCCCAAAGTATCAACCAACAAATAAATTTATATAATATATGTCGAAAAAAAAAGTATTGCCATGTGCAATTACATTATTAAAAGAACGTTTTTTATTATCTGCAATGACAAATGAGAATTTAGGAAATATATTAAATAGAATGGCATGTGATTATAGAGACGATGAAATAGCGCAAGCGACAACTCCACCACCATCTGTATATGTAGGTTTTGATCCGACGGCAAGTTCTTTGCATGTTGGAAATCTTGTATCGGTACGTGCGTTAGAAATTTTTCAAGCATCTGGTTTTCGTCCAATAGCTTTAATAGGTGGTGCAACTGGATTAATTGGAGATCCAAGTGGGAAAAGTACAGATCGTATATTATTAAATGTAAAACAAGTGGAAGAAAATCAGTTTGGCATTGAAAAATCATTAAAGCAAGTATTAGATTTCAACGGAAACAATAATCAACAGATCAAAATGGTAAATAATATAGACTGGTATGATAATATGTCAGCTTTTGAATTTGTTCGTGACATTGGTCAACATTTTCGATTGTCTCAAATGTTATCAAAAGATAGTGTTCGAAATCGTTTAGAATCAGATGTTGGGATAAGTTTCACGGAATTTTCATATCAAATGTTTCAAGCCCATGATTTTTATCATTTATATAACAATGAAAATTGTATATTGCAAATTGGTGGTAGTGATCAATGGGGTAATATAGTTGCTGGATGTGAATTAATACGTAGACGTTTGGGTAATAATGATGATAATAATAATAATAATAATAATGCATATGGTATGACGGTCCCATTGATGACCACTGCAAGTGGTGAAAAAATTAGGAAAATCTGCTGGAAATGCTATATGGATTGATCCAGATAAAACGTCTCCATATGATTTTTATCAATATTTCATGCAAATTAAAGATGAAGATATTGTAGGCTTAATACCATTAATGGGCGTACATGTAAATATGAATGGTGAAGGTGAATATATCCATGATGATTATGATAATGAATTTTCATTAAATAAAGCAAAAGATGTAATAAAATTACATCAACAAGATCCTGGGAAAAGATATGGTCAAACATTTTTAGCTGAATCTATGACTACATGGGTACATGGTGAAGAAGTATGTCAAAGCGTACGCAAATTATCAAAAACTTTATTTCAAAAAAAGAAAAAAAGTAGTAATAATAGTAACGATATCAAAGACATGTTAAAAATGGCATTAAAAAATGGCAATGTTACCAAAGTAGAATTAAGGAATGATGACCTATCATCAATAACAATTATAGAATTAAGTATGAAATGTAATGCGATTAAAAGCAAAGGTGAAGGTAAACGTTTGGTAAAGAATGGTGGATTATATGTAAACGATGTACGAGTTGAAAATATTAATGAAATATTTGATATGGAAAAACATATTGTAGACGATCAATTTGTAATAGTACGTGTTGGTAGAAAATCACAATACATTATTCAAATATCGTTGTTGTGATTGATAAAATGTTTTGTTGTGGTGTAAAACAATGGGAAAAACAAAATAAAAATGAAAAGAATGTCTGTGTGTGTGTATATTTAATTATTTCGTACGAACCGTATTATTAATTTATCAATATACATCCAGTATTTCATTAATACTGCTGATTATAATAGAAAAGTAATAAATGATACGCGCATATGGTCAGTAACAAGAAACAAGTAAAATATTTAACCTGTCTCTATATACGGAGAGCGTAATTCGTTTTAATTTATTCATATATATATATATATATAATATTGAGAAACACGGAAACACATAAGTATAATATTTTAAATATTAAGAGAATTTTTTATATGATATATATATGACCCACCGGCGATAAGATCCGTACGATTTGGGTAAATACCTTAATATTAATAGGGGGTATCCCTTGATAATCCCGATATTTTTGTATACTAAGTACCTATGATTTAGTACATAATGTGTTTTACTACCCTTTTCCTGTACTCAAAGTCTACGGAAATTAGATCCGTACGATTTGGGTAAATACCTTAATATTAATAGGGGGTATCCCTTGATAATCCCGATATTTTTGTATACTAAGTACCTATGATTTAGTACATAATGTGTTTTACTACCCTTTTCCTGTACTCAAAGTCTACGGAAATTTAGTAGACACTGTAAAATGGAACCAAAAAATTTCTTCTGCTAAATAAATCCACTTCCTGGTGTCGTCTGAACCTGAGGTTCGAGTATAGAAAAGCTCTTATTCCAGGTTATGCAGTGTGTAGGTCGGAAAAACTGAAAATGGAAAAAATTTTATTTCACAAGGATGCGCATGGACCACCAGTTCCAAAAAAAAAAATATTTTTTTCTTGTGACTTCCCAAAACTTTTTCATTGCTCGTGTGATTGCATTTTGTCTCGCCTTGTCTCAGATTGCATAACCTGGCATGTTAAAAATCATCTCGTGAAATTTTTTTGGACAAAAATAAAATTTACGTAAAAAATTTAGCAGAAGAAATTTTTTGGTTATTTTTTACAGTATTGGATAGGTGCTGGTAATCTTCTTGGGTCTTTGAGTACAGGAAAAGGGAGTAAAACACATGTTATACTAAATAATAGGTAATTAGTATACGAAAATATCGGTAATATCAAGGGATACCCCCTATTAATATTAAGGTATTTACCCAAATCGTACGGATCTTATCGCCGGTGGGTCATATGATATATTTATATTTATTCTCCGCCTTCCTATGATGCCCATTTTCCATCAGCTATTATGAGTAGTTGATACTATCTATTTACCTTCATTGGTATTTTCGATTATGAGAATATCAACACACTTGTGTGAGATAGATTATTTCAGTTATTTTATTCTTTTGAAGAGTAGGAATTATCATGAGTAAATTAAAAATAAATTATGCGTAAATTAAATTATATTTATAATAATTTTACTTCCCGTGCTATGATAAGCTAAGTAATATCATATATATATATGCTCAATACTCAATCTCAAGAATAATATTTTCTAATCCCACTATTAGTAAAGCTCTAAATGCACACAAAATGTGATATAATATATACGAGTATATCTTGTTTTTAGGACAAGCGCTCAAGCGCAATACTCGCAGCTCCATATCCTTTTGCTGCTTTTGTATACCATTCAACTGCTTTTTTGAGATCCTTTGTAACGCCATGACCATTTATTTTTTATATTTTAGTTTTAATAACACGTAATTCTTTTTCTAATATACTAATACGATGTCGAAATTGTTTACTTTCATCATCAGCTTGTTGTTTTAATTCTTCTAACCTACTTTCAATCCTTCCTGTACATATCCATATATCATTATGAACTAATTGGTTAAAATATACAGATGCAGCAACACTTCCAAAACCAAAACCGACAAGTAATGATGTTAAGGACCATTTTGATTTACCACTATCATTTGCTGCTTTTTTGAGGTTTTGTTGATAATCCACTGTTTTAAATTTTTTCATTTCGTCAAGTTTTCTAAAACCTTTACCAGAGGATGATGAACTAGTTACTGCTGTTGATTCATTATGTTTATAACTAGTTTTATAAAATATCTTTCTTTTTTGTTGAATATTTATTTTGAAATAATTTAATAATTTATTCTTGCTTTTATTACTACTACTACTACTAGTACAATGCTGGATATATTTTGCATGACGACATGTACGTGATAACAACATATTGATTGTGTTTTGTGCTGATGTTTTTAATTAAAAAACTAAAATGCAATAACAAGCAATCTATTCCGCCGATTGTCCGTCCTTTGCAACAAAAGTATTAAAAATGATTGAAAGGATCTTCTTCTTTCACTTTGACTTCATGTATTATATATTGTGCTATTTATATTCATTCAAAATAAAAAATATAATATCGTTCTTCTATCCATCACAGCAAAAAATCTAAAAAAAAATTAAAATCATAATATAATAGAGTGGGCGGGAAATGTCACCACCTCGATGCCAGAATCCATCACCACGGATTCATTATTTCAATTTTATATAATAAGTTTCAAAATATACCAGAAAATGTAGTAAAACATGAACGCCAATTAGCATATAAATAATATTACAAACTACTTACTTTCAATCACATAAAAAAAACTTACCTAAATCCTTTTTTTATCAATTTTTTATGGCGATGACAATGCTATTCCCTTGCCTTTTTTACGTATCAATCAAATTTTGAAGGAGGATGAGAGGTCATAGTCCATTTTAGGGTCCATCAAAAAGAAATTGAGCTTTGTATAGCATGCATTTACCATTAGCTGTTTTTCAAACTAAAAAAAACACACATAGAAAAAAACAAATAGAGATAGATAGATAGATAGATAGATAGATAAAGAAAAAGAAAACAAAAAACAAAAAAACAAAAAAACAAAATCAAAACAATCCACGCTTACGTAAACAAGATACAAAAAATCGAATTATATCAATTAATAAAAAACAATGTCATCAGAAACCATGGGCAGTAATAATTCCACCACAAAAACCGAAGATCAAGTAGTTGAATCATCCAAAAGTGTCGAAGAAACTAAAACAGAAAATGTTGAAATTGTTGATGAACCTGTAAAATCAATCGATGCGAAAGGTGAAGATAGCTCGGAAAAGAAAAGCGACGAAAAACCTGTAGAGGAAAAAAAAGATGAAGAAAAAGTCGATGAAAATAAAATGGATGTTGAAAAAGATGATAGCGAAAAAAAAGATAGTGAAGTCGACGAAAACAAATCAAATGCAAGTGAAGAAGCAGCTAAAGTCGAAGAAGATAAAAAAGAAGAATCAGATACTACTGCAGCAGCAGCAAAAGATGATGATGCTGATGAAAAAGTAGCAGAAACAACTGACGAAAATGTTGATAAATCTAAATCCCCAGAAGAAAAGAAAGATAACGAATCTGTTGAAAAATCCGACGTAGTGAAAGAAAGCGAAGATTCGAAAGAAGATGCAGAAGAAGATAAAAAATCTACTGATGAAACAACCCCAGTCGTTGAAAAGCCAAAAGATGTCGATGTTAACAAAGAACCAGTTGCTGATGAAGATTTGAAAAAAGATGAAGCACCAATTGCAAAAGACGACGATGTCGAAATGTCCGAACCAAAAGAGACAACATCAACTGCTGGTAGCAAACGTAAAGAGAGTCCAGTCGCAGAAGATGATGCAAAAATTGATGGTAGTGCTAAACGTGCGAAAGTAAACAAAGTAGACGAGAAAGTTGATGAAGTTGTTGAAAAAGCAAACGAAGTTGAAAGTACTGCGTCAAAAGATGCAATCGTCGCTTAAGAAAAAAATATTTATATATATTTCTGGAGAATGTATATATTTACTTCATCGCATATGAAACTAATCATTTGTCGTTTCAATGAATCGGTATACAAATAAACACGCACGCTTTTACATATATATATATATAAATAATATATGTGTTTATCACGGATATCATTGATATCCATAATCATTTCATCAATTCAAAAAGTACATTATATTTTATAAAAAAAAAAATAAAATATAAAAACAAGAAAATCTTACCAAAGGAACGTAAGAGAAATATTACAGAATCATCATTATAAGTGCGAAACGTAATTTTTGTTAACACAAAAAATGTGTATTATACTGTTAAAATATATAAGATTAAAATAAGATTTAAAAAAGATTTTATTTTTCTTTAATTTTTATATATATGACATAATATTAAAAAAAGAAAAAATTAAAAAAAAAGCTTTTTTATAATACCATCTCGGTCGTCTCCTCCATTACGTATACATGTATATATATATTTTCAAACTTTTACGAATTCAATTTTTCTAAATTTTCCTTTGAACATATCGTAGTCTTCAATAAATCATTTAGTTTCACATCTAATGATACATACGCATCTGGTTGTTGATATTCTGCTAATGCACATATTGCTTCCAACCATGCACGTGTATCTAATGTTTCACCACGAACAATTTTCTGCGTTGCAGCATCATCAGCACCCCGGCGTTTTACTTTCACCGTGGAATCATAAAAACTTAACAAGTCCCACTTTTCTGCATGATGTCGTCCTTTCACGCTACCAGCTTCATCTACTATACTTTTTAAATCTAACCCTTTCCCACCACCACACGCATTTTGAAAAATTTGACGCGCACTCATTTGAGATACTTGTCGTATACGAATATTTTTTATCATATCATCTTCAGTTAATGATGTGACTGTGTTCAAATTTTCTGCACCAGCTGTACGGGCCGCAACTCGTTTACTTCTATCTTTTGAACTTTGTGATGGACCTGTCTCTTGTTCTAACAATGAATAGTCTTTCAAAAATTGCATCCATTCATTTACATTCATACTTTTTTGCCAATTTTTCAATGGTGGAAGTTAGGTCATTTGGCAATGATGTCTAGAACAATGAATAGTCTTTCAAAAATTGCATCCATTCATTTACATTCATACTTTTTTTGCCAATTTTTCAATGGTGGAAGTTAGGTCATTTGGCAATGATGTCTAGTACCAATCCAGCAGCAGAGAAAGCTTATATTGCATTATTGAAACGTATTGTGTTGAAAGAATGGCATAATTTAGTAATTCAATTAAAATTCAACAATTTACAAGATAGTATTGACGACCATAGTAACAGAACACGAGATACAAAACGTGGAATATTAGCACTGAGGCAAGAAGTCGTTTTGAAGCGTCATGAGCTAGTTCGCCTAATGGAATCGCTCGTAAGTTTTCTCTTCTCTGTTTCCTAGCAGCTTCTTCTATCTCTTTTCTACGTATTACCATGACATCTTCATCCATTGCATTTAAAAGTGCATCTTGTAATTTGAAGGATTGCTTTGTACGTGGAGAGGACCATGCTGCATTTTGATTTGTTTTATTTAATACAAGTTTTACAGGTGATTGTACAACACTAGTTGGTGGTAAAGATCGAACATGCAATATTTGTTTTTCCTTTCCATTTGGAGAATGTTGATATGTTACATAATCATAATCTTCTATTTTCGTATCTTCCATATCGTTTTGAAAATGCAGCTATGGCGGTATATCTTCATGCGTTTCTATATTGTTTTGTTTTTAATGTGTCATTTATTTTGGAAACATCACACATGTAAGTATACACATGTATATGGATATATATATATATATTTAGAACATAAATAAATATGACAAAAAAAAGTAACGACAAAAAAAAAAAAACTTTCTCTGTCACAAAAACCTTAAATATTTGCAATACATATTTTAAGATTTTAAGCCCAGCTGGGCCAGGGCAGAGAGGACAGCCAGGACAGCAGTCGTCTGGCAGTTGCACAAAATATTACCGTACCTGTGATAAATAGAATTACAGAGGTAATATGATGTGGAATGTGGAATGCTGGAATGCCATGGAATGCCTGGGATGTATTATATAATACTTTCGTATCCTCGTAATACTATTAATAAGTGGTATAATAATACGGTCGGTAACCTGATGTATTACCTGGTAAGTCGTCTGTCGTCTATTTATATATACCAGCCTTTTTTTATTAATTCACATAGGACTACATATACTTTATTATAGTAATATATTGCAAAAGAAGAAAAGACAATATAATCAAGAATGTGTGTTTTTTATTCTTTCTGGACAATTACACTAATATCCTCCTCCTTCTTATTTTTAGAATATTCTTCATCTGCTTTATGTTTACTAGTGGTACCTGTATCTCTGTAAATATTGCCTTTGCAAAATATCATCAACTCAAGTTCGGTATCACGAAATAAAGTATACAAGCCACTGACAGAAAATAACAAGGTTTGTATAAAAATCGATCGTTGAATCGGTCGTTTATACATAATATATGGCATACCATCCCATTGATATTTTAAAAGTATAATAAATTCACCTTTGGAATCCATTCCCCCATTACCCATTGTTATTCGCCAAATATTTGTTATCAAAATGATTAAAAAAAGTATTCCAATAATTATAACAAACAATCTACTTTTTACTTTAAATGAATCCATAAACACAAACAAATTAATAAACAAAAATAATAAAATATCGAATATGAATGGCCGCCCTGCATCAGGTTTATATCCATTAATTATTACATGTGCAATACTCATCGAAAGTATAATAATGACGTTGGATTCTTTTAATAATTTTCGAATAATGACATAACTAACATTTTTATAATAAATCATAAATATACCTATAAGAACAGGTAAAGCAGCCAACATAACCACCATACTTATAATCTCATTTCTATCTTTAAAAATATTCAACGTAACAGAAACAAATGCAAAAAACAAAGACAATCTTTGACCATGTTTGATTCTCCAGCGTAAATTATTATCTATATGAAATACTTGGCCATATACCGTAATACTTTTACGTTGAAACACGTCTGGTCCATGAATTAGCTCAACGATGGATTTTCTATTTTGCAGTTTTTGCATCCATGTTTCTCCTTTTTTAATTACACTATTACTACGTCGATTGTTTATGCCGGAAGAAGGCAGCATTGCTGCTGCTGGTGGCGAACTTTCGTTTTCCTCAGTGTTACTATTTTTTTTATCAACTGTAATTATCTTCTCTTGAATTACGTCCAAATTACTGCTGGTATTTTTATTCTTACTTGCTGCTTGTACAACACTTTTCTCTTCTTCATCTTTCCCCTCCTCTTTATCTTCCTCTTTATGTACATATTTTGACATGATCGATGTATTATAACAATCACAATAATGTAATATATATATATATATATATGAGTTACTTCTTTTAATTGTTTCTAGAAAAAGTACGATTATTGTTGTATTATTATAACATTTAATATATATATATTAATGTATGGTGCTATGTATTATGGCAACAACAAACAAAACAACAATGCCTGGAGGTTTTACTTTACACATAACTTCAAATGATAGTAATCAATATAATAGTAAAAGGTGGTAAAAGTTGTGCCATAATAATAAAAAAAAAAAAGGCTGCTGTTGTTGTTATTTTTTAAGTTGTTTTATTATTATATAGTTTAAGTTTTCTGTTTTAGTTTTCTGCTCGTCTTCCGCGTCTTCCGTTCCAGGTTAAGGTATTGACAGAATTGCTCGTCTTTCGTCTTCCGTTCCAGGTTAAGGTATTGACAGAATCGCTCCAGATATCCAGATATCCAATATAGTGAGGTAATAAATATTATTACTACACTAATACATGGAATAGCACTAAATCTACCTCTCTGGGCGGACTAATTCAAATCCATCCATGAAAAAATTATTATTACACTTAGGTTGCTTAGATGATTGGACATAAAAAAAAATACTATATAGCGCTATACACAGTATCAGGTATAATATGTAAAAGAAAGATAGAAAACAAGCGAAGAAAAGATATTTAGAACAATGGCATCCTCAAGCCCAGCATTGCAAAAAGAAGGTGTTGCAGATGGTACATATGCAATGACGGCAAAACAACGGGGGTTAATAGCACCGGAAACATTTACACGCGTAACATTAAAAACAATGCCGACACGTTTGTCACAATTAGTGAATTTTTGGACAACATTATTAGGTACTGTCGAGGTAACAACTTATCAAGAAGAGAGATTTGTTAGCATACGCTTGGTTAATTTTACAGGATATTCTAAAGAGAATGAATATAGAATTGACATATTTGGTGATCCTAATTTAAAAGTATCCACAAACGATGAAAAACCAGGATTTCCCGCTGTAGGAGTTGACCACATAGCTTTTACCTATGCAAATTTTAAAGATTTAGCTTCTACTGTCTTACGACTAAAAAGTAAAGGAATAGTACCGACTTTGCCAATTAATCACGGACCAACAGTGTCATTTTATTACACCGATCCAGATGGCACAAAAGCTGAGTTACAAATTGATGTGTTTGATAGAGCGAGAGATACCGAGGCCATGAAAGATCTTTTTGCTGGTCCATTTATGGAGAATCCAATAGGTATTATTATCGATCCAACGAAGTGGGCACTTGAAGCTTCAAAATTATCTGTAACTGAGGAAAATCATAAAATCGTTACAAAATATCCTGAAGCAACTAAAAGAGATAAAAAGATGGTTGTTGGCCAAAGAGCGTTTGCAAATATGTTAGGTGGAGGTAAATTTCCATTATCTGATGGAAATTTAAATAGAAGGATTGCCTCTATTACTATTGATACTACTATCCAAAAACCAGAACCAAAATTAATTCAAAATGGTATTTCTCCGCGATGCATGGCTCATATTGTTTTACGCACTGTTCGACCTGAGAAACAAATAGCGTTTTACAAAACTGTTTTCAATTGTCTAGCAGCATATGAATCAAAATCAGCAACATTTATTACATATGACGATGAACATCATCGCTTTGGAATTATTGTCATGCCAGTTGCAAATAGAAGCAATGCACCTGGTGTATCCCACTGTAGTTACACTTTTAGCTCCATTCAAGAATTATATGAAACTTATCTACGCCTTGCGAATGATTTAAATGAAGCTATTTTACCAATTCATAGTAATCAAATGAATGATTGGATTTCATTGTTTTACATGGATCCAGATGGAAATCATGTTGAATTAACAGCAAGATTGCATAATCAGTATGGCGATAATGACACAGCATTAGATCAGTGGCTATCTAATAATAATGCAGATATCAAGTACCCACTAGGAGAAACATTTGATTATGAAAGGGATTGGTCAAAAGTATTAAGTAGTGATATGAAATCGAAGATGTAAAAAGTTATGTGATGTGGTCAAAATATTACGACGTAAAATATTGGGATATCATATACGTCGTATGTGACATATATAATGCATAATATGTGCTCTTTACTACGGTTCGTATCATTAATGTGTGTGTGTAATATTATATACAGCAGTCTTTAATGTACGTATTATTAAAAAATTAAAAAATTTTATATATTTTTTTATATATATATGGCTCAAATCGACAAAGATTTCCCCCATGCCAACATCAATATCTCAGCCAA
>LT649808.1:0-13291 GCA_900128395.1 Stramenopiles sp. TOSAG23-2
AGTTCCATATTTTAAACATTTTCTAATAAAATAGTCAAAAACGTCATTTATTTTGTACAGAATATCATTACATATTTAAAATATCCGAAATATGTGTCCCATATCGTCCAAAATATTGCGAGTTGTCAAGATGTCCATTTTTCCTGGGGACAAATTGTCCCCGGCTAATGCTATCTTACACTAAAGATAGACATTAGGGTATGGAAAATACCAAAAAAAGCTCCATATAGCGAGTACACAGCATGGTATAATGGCACATAAGATAGTTCGACAGCTTTATAGACTGTGACTGATTATTTTAGCATGGATTCTCAATCGCATGCTATGTTCATGACCAATGGTACGCGCCTGCTAAGAAATGGTTGAGAATTCGACACTTAACTATTATTTTTTGATAGGGATACAACAAGATATTTTTAAAAAGATCGAAACAAGATATCCAACTTAAACTCTTTATGCCGAAAAGATTTTTTTTTTTTTACAACAGTATATATATATCAAATATTTTAACAACTAAAGGCAACCAGTAAAAATTAATTTCGATGTGTGGATTTATAAAAAAGAAACAATTGTTTAACTGATTATTTGACTATAGCTCAAAACAATTTTAAAATAGTATTACAACAGTTTATTATTCATAAATAATTATAATTAAATATTATATTTTTGTTAATTTTTTAGTAGGAGTATTCTTATCTTGAAAACGAAACAATGCTCCGTGAGTGAATGTGATTGTACTTTATATCCGTTTTATAACAGAATAAAGTTGTCTTTGATTTGAAAAGACGTTCTTGTCTATTCAAACCGGCGCTGTGAGTGAATGTGATTGTAATTTATCTGTTTTGAAACGAAATAAAGTTTGCAAATGAATTGAATAGTTTTTCTTGACACTGTTCATATCAGTGATTTTTACTCTTGTTTATTGTGTAACGTACTGTATTTACTGCGTAATATACTATATTTCTCTTTTCTGTCCGATATATATATATGAAATGAGTAAAATTTTCTACCATTCTTAAGTATTTACTTTTCTTTTTCTTTTCAATTTCTTCTTACATTCTTGTAATAAAGCTTTTGTTCTCTAAGCCTTCTTTCCAACAATTGTGTATATTTTAATTATTTTTACCCTATAGGGGTGCAAAAACCTGGGTCACAGTAGTATATTCACCTGCTATAGTGGTATATACACTACATAGCATGGTAATGGTATTACTATATTATATTTATTTAATAGGTACATACCATTGGCTACTGTCATTAATTTTATCAGTCCATTTTCGCAATTTGATGCTTATATACATAAATTATTAGATATTGATATATGGTTTTTGGCTACAAAACGAAAGTTGCGAAAATCTCCTGCATTCCAATTCTTGGTTCTTGCCGTGAATCACTTGGTACAAGATAGACATACCATTGTATATATTTGATAGAATATATTACAGGTATTTAGTACGGCCATAAGTACGAAGTGATTCACGGCAAGAACCCAGAATTGAAATGCAGGAGATTTTCGCAACTTTTGTGTTGTAGCCAGGTATGTCTATCTTGTATGCTATATCCATTGTATATATAGCAGGTGAATACTGTGACCCAGGTTTTTGCACCCCTATAGGATACTCCTATAGTAATTAGTAGGTGTAGTTTTATTATTATTTATTATTATCAATTATTATTATTTTTAAATACATTTTTTTTACAACAATATAATAATAATAGTAAGTGTAGTATTTTAATAGTACTTGGTGGCATTAAATTTTAAAAGTCTGTGGTATAGTAGCAAATTTTTTTTATAATATTTTTTTTTAAAACAAACGTTCCTTCACTTCTTGGTTGGCACACCTCACTCACTCGAACTTTACTTCATCATCATCATCTCCAGCATCATCATTTGTCGTACCAAATGCTGCAAATGACATTTCTTCCTGCATATTATTATTATTATCATTTGTCGTATCATCATTACCAAATGCATCAAAACTAATATCTTCAATAGTTGTATTGTCATTTGCATTGTTATTACCAAAGGCATCAAATGTGATATCATCATCATTATTGTTATCATTGTTACTATCATTGTTATTGTTGCTGTTATCATTGGTGGTGGTTTTATCATCATCTCCACCCCAACCATATCTTTGCCTCAATGCTTCATCGTCCACATCGTCATCGTCATCATCATCATCTTCACTATCATCACTATCGTCCTCATCTTCGTTATTCATATCATACTCTAGTTCACCAGTTGTTATTGTTGTGTTTTGTCCAAAATTGTTGTTGTTGTTATTATTATTGCTATTGCTGTTGTTCAAACTAGATGGTAATACCATATTCCCAAGCTCGGTTTCCCATATTTTTGATGCTTTTGTTATACCATCCGATTCAATATTCAATGCTCTTGCCATATCTAAATAATGTCCACCATATGCAATTTCTAATGAAATATCGTTTTCATCACGATCAAAATGACCAATGATTTTCTCTGCAATTGCATTTATTTTCACACCACGATCTGTAATCATGCGTGCAATGGCACTATGCAATATATTATGCAATGGATACACTTCCATTAAATCAAATATTTTCAAACACGTATCATCATTCACACTATCTGGTTTTATCGCAGCCAACACTGAAACCAATTCCACTGCAAGTAAACGTTCGATGCCAAACGGTTTGTACACTTTCATATTGGTTGTCATTTTACCTTCTTCTGAATTGGTAGAAGTAATCATATTAACCACGTCTGGCATTTTATTTTCAACGGCAACGATTAGTTGTTGGATATTTAATATATTATTATTACTACTACTACTATTCGTATTATTGTTCTCGTTGCTATTATTATTATTATTATTATTATTATTATTACCATTTTTGTTTAATAGTTGTTGTTGTTGTTGTTGTACCATTCCACATTCTTCCAATATTCTTGTTATGATGAAAAATGCACCACGATTTGGCAATGCATCTAAAACTTGTTGTATTTGATCCGTCAATGCATTCATCATAGGTGTTTGTTCTATGCTTTGACTTTGCATTTCTTCCTCTTGCTGTCGTTGTGCTATTTCATTCAAATCCATCATATCGCTTCTACTGAAATTAAAGGATGTTGGTGATGGTGGTGTATATGTTGATCGAGCTATTGCATCAATTAATGTTTCTGCAATATTTGTATATGCAGTTTGTGATTGATCTTGTTCATGCAATGTTCGCAATAATGATGAAACTATACTATTTGCTGGCCAAAATGGTTTTGGAAATGTATTTGTTGTAGTTGCTTGATCATTATTGTTAACATCGCTGTTATTCCCATCACCATCATCACCACCACCATTACCAGTTGTCTTTTCTGCATTTTCATCTTTTGTTTCACTTGGTTTTAAATCAGATGCCTCTAACAATAAACGAAAAGAAGCTGCGATGGAATCAACATTCATATGTTGTATAAACATAGTTAACAATACGTTTTCTTTTGTTGATAGATAATTTAACAATTCAGCACGTCGTTCTTCCGATTCTTTGCATATACTTAGCATACATTTGTAAAAATTACCAGCTGAACGTGCATCCAGTTTGCCCCTATTTAATACGGAAAATAAAATATTTAAATTTTCTTCATTTGTTAACTCATCGTTAATTTCCGATACGTCACAAGCAAATATTTCCGAGGCACTAGATGCTAATAACTCATAATCAAAGTTATTCGTACCATCTCCATCAGTGTTGTTGTCATCATTTTCTTCTTCCTTTACAATTAGTTCAATCAATGATTTTACATTTTCTTTTAAATATTTAATTAATGATTCATTTAAATTTCTAACTTCTTGTATTAACGTTTGCTGCGTCAATACATCTTTTAACGTAAAATTGCCACTATCTAATAAATCTTGCAACGGGTTTGAAAACAAACCACCACCACTATCATTTCCCCATAAACTACCGGAGCTATCATCATCATTCGCAAACGATGCAAATAATGACATGATGATTTATGTATATATATTTATATATCTTAAAATGTATATAAATATATATATATTTAGTTGTGTTTGTTTATATTATTAAATATATAGTATTTATATATAATTATATATATTTCTCCTATAATTTACAAGGTGCCAAGAAAAAAAATAAAATAAAAAAATGATGATGTTAATTTAAAAAAAAATATAAAAAAATGATTTTTTTTTCAAACAACAATATTATATTATATATATAAGTTCGTTATCCTTGTTCCGTATTTGTTTCAACCAACAAGATATATATAATTCTATTTATGTCATATAGATGATATTATTTTTATGTTATATTATAACAATAAATTCTAATAATTCATATAAATCACTGGCCTTCTTCGGTCGAGTTTAAAAAATGCGGAACCTAAATCAAGCGGAACGAAAAAATGAATTTTAAAAAAGGAATTTGTGATTTCATGTTTTTTTAAATAAATAACTATGAAGTTTCACTTTACAAAATAAAATCGGATATTTGTATGTTTAAAATATCTATAATCGGCATTTTGTGATCCAATTTCGTACCCTTCAACTCAATTACAATGCTATTCGGATGCTAATATTTTCGGTCCGCCTGGTCCGCATTTAATAAATCTACCGGACTGGCCATTGGTGTATCGTTTTCATTAGTGACAGGATCGAGCGGATCGAGTATATCGGCCAATCTACCATCTGGGTCTCAATACACATATATATCATGTGCTCATCTTGGACATCTGGACTGTAAGTGTGTGTGTGTTGACTCAAGTAGAGCTACGTATATATATATCTATATATATCATCTGGACATCTGGACTGTAAGTGTGTGTGTGTTGACTCAAGTAGAGCTACGTATACCGCGATCTCTTTATTCAAATTATAAAATATGGCGTTTGATCCTACCAAGGTGACAATACATGATAAAAGTTACAGTGAAAGTGATGAAGGTGATTACGACTCATACACTATTCATGTTTTACAGCATGACGGGGAAGAATTTTTAAGAATACGTAGTCGCGAAAGTTCTAATATTGGTGGTGCATGGGGTTCAGAACATAAAATATTAGAAATGGACGGGGAAAAATGCATTGTTCAAAACTTTAAAGTTGGTGGTACAGTAGGGAGTGGAGGTCGAAATTCGGAAGCTAACGGTAGTCCTGTGGTATACGATTTGAAGACAGAATGGGAAAAGTTCATGAAAAAAAAGAAAGAAAAAAAATAAGAAATGATGATGTTTGAAGCTAAAGTATTCATCCCAAGAAGTACAGAGTACTATACAAAAAATTGAGGAAACTTGATTATTTTTTAAATAGTAAACAGTTATAGCAACAACGTCAAAATGCCGTCATGACCGTGGACGGGTGTGAATTTTTCCCAGATGCCGTGGACGAGCGTGGATTTTTTTTTCTTGCCGTGCCCATCACTAAATAGTATAATACCATTAAATCCAAAAAAAAATTAAAACAGGAATGTACAAGAAGACGACCTGTATAACTCGGTCCCTTCACACTACGTGTATAATGGTGTCTCCTCTTCTATGTCTTTTGCTTCCCTCCTTTTTAAAATGAAGCAAGGAGGGAAGCGACGTATAAGCATGCGATCATGCATTGTACAAAAATGTCAAAAAATCAATTGAAGATACAATACGATTAGTGAATCCATTGCCATTTGATCGAGATATTTTACGCTCGGAATTAATGCAGCGCAAAGAATATTTAGATATGCAAAAGAAACGCCCATATGCAAATCCAACTGCAATGTTTAAAAATCATCAAGACGCATTAAATGTGAAACAATCTGAATTAGATAGTAAATTATCACAAATCTTAAAAGGAAAAGTTCCTCGTGTATATGGGGAAATGCCAAAACATTAAGGCAAATATCAACGTATTGCACCTGTAACGAAATTGTATGACAATGTGCTGCTGTTAAATTACGACGATCTGGTTTAGCTGGTAGAAAATCAGAAAATAATAAGAAACAAAAACGATTTAATATTACGCGTACTATTTCCTTTTCTGGAAGGGGTAGCCGGTCTAGTAATCATCGAAGAAGACGTGCGTGGGATATACCAAATTTTATTTTAAAAAATTATTTCTTCAATCGTAAAAAAGTGAAAGTGGTGTGTTTAAATTTATTATAGATGTTTGCAAAAGGTATATGTGATGTGTAATACATGTATATTTATACACTTCTATATTTTCCCCTCTTTCAAGTATATAAATTAGAATATCTGAAACCTGGAATTTGATAGGAGATTTTTATGTCCAACACAAAAAAAAATAATAAATTAGAGTTATCGATATTAAAGATGGCAAATTTAAATTTTTTTATTTTTTTTGCAACTTTTTTTTTTCTTACCCTCTAGTATCAAATAGTATCACATATATATATATTAAGGTATGTTAATATTTATTTTAAAAAACCCCTCTGAAATTGTGTGTGTAATATTATTCCTATACTAAAGGGGCTGGAAAAACATTTTTAAAAAAAATAAAAAAAAATATTTAAATTTGCCATCTTTAATGTCAATAACTCTACAAAAAACATAGAATTTAGGCTTTAAGATAGAGAAAGAGTAGATTTCCATTCTAGGTAATATAGTTGATAAACCAAGTGGGACAATCATTCATATATCTATCTGATCGTTGTCTCTGTATATTTATCTATTTATTGATAACAATCCTATTGTAGTCCATACTGTTTGAATATATTCTAATAGTTTTGTGCGCGCGTGTGTGTATATATATATATTACGGTGCGGATTATTATTATTAAAAATAATATATATATACATTGACGAAATCCCTGATTTCCATTTTAGGTAATATAGTTGATAAACCAAGTAGGACAAATCATTCTTCTATCTATCTAATCGTCGCTGTATATCTATCTATTTATTGATAACAATCCTATTGTAGTCCATACTGTTTGAATATAGTTTTGTGCGCGCGTGTGTGTATATATATATATTACGGTGCGGATTATTATTATTAAAAATAATATATATATACATTGACGAAATCCCTGATTTCCATTTTAGGTAATATAGTTGATAAACCAAGTAGGACAAATCATTCTTCTATCTATCTAATCGTCGCTGTATATCTATCTATTTATTGATAACAATCCTATTGTAGTCCATACTGTTTGAATATAGTTTTGTGCGCGCGTGTGTGTATATATATATATTACGGTGCGGATTATTATTATTAAAAATAATATATATATACATTGACGAAATCCCTGATTTCCATTTTAGGTAATATAGTTGATAAACCAAGTAGGACAAATCATTCTTCTATCTATCTGATCGTTGTCGCTGTATATCTATCTATTTATTGATAACAATCATATTGTAGTCCATACTGTTTGAATATAGTTTTGTGCGCGCGTGTATAGATATATATATATATTACGGTGCGGATTATTATTATTAAAAATAATATATATACATTGAAGAAAAATTTATTAAGTAAAAGGTATAATTCTTCATATAAATAAATATAATAATAATAATATCAATGGCATATTTACAACGACCAAGACCAAATGCAAAACCACATGAACCCTGGGGTAAAGCGGAACCATTAATTAAAGCACATGATTTAGCATACGTACGATTTAGCTGCCCTGATTTAGAGACAATGCATACGTTTATTAATGAATTTGGTTTAAAAGTAGTTCATTATGAGAAAAATAAATGTATTTATTCAAGAGGATTGGAAAAAGATTATCCATATGCACATATTGTACATCAAGGACCACCGAAATTCATAGGTTTTGCATTTCGTGTTAATAAATTGGAAGATTTACATACATTAGCAAACAACGTACCAAATTGCACGCCAGTGGAAGAGATGACTGGTATTGAAGGTAAATTAAGCAATAACCCTGGTATTGCTAAGAAAGTATCATTTATTGATCCTGTGAATGGATTTCTTATTGAAGCAGTATATGGACAAAAATGCGATGAAATTCCATCACGACATGCACAACGAATTTTATACAATTATGGTGTAAGTATATATACATCATATATAAAACTTTATCATACATACATATATATATATATATATATATATACAAACACATAATTTTCTAACAAACGGTATACACACACACACACATACACCAATTATATAGGAACGTAAAAATTTTCAACGTTTAGGACGTTTACAAGATGTTGGTAATCGTAAAACTGGTGGTGGTGAAATTGGAATGGTTGAATGTCGTAAATTAGGCCATTGCGTTTTATCAATTCATCCAAGTAAATTCAAAGATTCATTAATATTTTTTCATGATACATTTGGTTTAATAGGTAGTGATACGAATTTTGGGGATAAAGAAAAAACACGACCAATGTCACAATTTATGCATTTAGATCGTGGGGAAGAATATACGGATCATCATACTATTTTTCTATTACCTGGACGTAGTAATAAAATGAAAACTGCACAATTAAGCCATTTATCCTTCGAAATGGAAACGATTGATGATGTATTTCGTGGACATCATATATTTAGAAATGCAAAGAAAAAAAACAGACGTAGATACCAACATGCATGGGGTTTAGGTAGACACGTACAAGGTTCACAAGTGTATGATTATTGGTTTGATCCATGGGGTCATATCCATGAACATATGTGCGATGGGGATCAAATTAATAATACGCATGAACATCGTATGTGGGGTCCAGGCGATCAAACTGGTGCGGGGGATCAATGGGGACCAACGGAGGAAGAAAGCACGGTATTTAATTTATTTGGACCAGATCGATGTGAATATTTTCCATTATTACCAACGAGTTTTCAAGAAAGTATTTTAAGTCGTGATTTAGAACATTTAATACATATTGATGTGGTGGATACAGTGTTGAAAAGTTATGGTGTGAATAGTAGTAAGATGTAACGAGAGTTTTGTGTGTTTGTAGTAATTTAATAATTGTATGCAAATAATGTGAATCACGATTCGTAATATGATATCAGTGTTTAAAAAAAGGGAAAATATTGAACAAGAATTAAAAAAAGAGGAGAGAGAGAGTTTTATATATATACACATGCATATTATATCATACATGATATATGATTGGTTAAAATCTAAAGTTATTTTAAATAATTTTACACTTACCACTCTTTCACGAGGTGTTAAGTGTTAAGTAAAATAAAGCTAAAGTGATCAAAACCGCGGCTTTTTGCCACAACCGTGCACTTCAAGATCTTTATCCGGCTAGTTACCGATTGTTGTTCACAACAGGATCTTTCACTTTGACAGCCTCACCGCTATCGAGTGAACCCGACGTCCAGCGCGTTCAACGATTGCGCACGGAAGGATAGAAACCTACTTGTGCTTGTAGAGTATTAGTTTGCAGAAGGTGGTGGTGCCCTTTTTTGTTTTAACCCTTCAATCGTTGATTGTTTCAAGCGCTTTGCAGGTGGTGGGTTAGTAACTATCGATGCCATGATGGCTTACTATCTCTCACTTACTTTCTCTCACTCACTCACTCTTTCATCTATCATCTCTCTCTTGTAAGTACACATGTGAAAATATAAATGTATATATATAATATCTATAAATATATATAATGCATCATCATGTGTACCTGCTAATAATCGATATGTTAAGATTTTTTGTTGTTCTCGTGTTGATTTAAAATGCGGCACCACTTTGTTTTCAATTTGGATTTATTATACATATTTTGTTTTCCATCGTGCCGCTTTGTTTCCAATTGTTTTGTATTGCTTTTTTTCCATTTTTGGAGGCATACCACTTCCGGTAATTTTTATTCAAAAAGAATCCCACCAGTAAAAATATCGAAAATATACATTAATTAAAAAACATGCCACAGCATTATATCAGCAAAGCGGCGAGGCACTCGATGTTGTTAAAATACCATTATTACATATATTCTCTATATTAATTTTTAATATTTCTTAAAATATCCGTAATTGTTAGCATAATATATCAACACAATATACTAATACACTAATATTACAAGGCAATAATATCTATTACATTGCTGATTGCTGATATAAAAGTATTCTACTAGCAATTTTCCACATCAATAAATTCCAATATTAAAATACCATTATTACATATATATATTAAAATATCCGTAATTATGATCATAAAATATACATTCATAAAGAGCGTAAGAATATGTATTCTACTTCTGATATAATATAAAATTTGATCAACAATAATACCATCAATAATATAATAATATTCACCCACACTTCTTTTAACCAACAATCAACAATACACAATACACATACACACATACCTGAGATGAAGACAGAGTTGTACAGCATAAAACATGTACATCTCGCTACTACAGTCTACTTCAGAGCAATCGATACAAACTTAATTCATTTATATTTTTTTAAATCATAATAATAGCGGTGTATAATTTATTTAACAACAATATATATATATAACAAACATGACACGGACATGGAAATGTGGATGTGGAAAATTTACAGCAAAAATCGAAGGGGAACCCATTTTATTATTTAACTGCCATTGCCATAGTTGTATGTAAAAACATTTTTTTTCTATCGTTTTACAACTAATATTAATCTTTATCTCTCTAACACATCATTTTTTTTTCATACAATATATGTGATACATATATATATACATATCACAGGTGTTGCGCCTGCACGTTATGCAGATGAACATTTTGGTAGAACCAATCGTACTGCGTTGGACTCACTTGGTGGAGTTGCAAAATATTTTGCAAAATTAAAAGATGTAACATATCATCCATCCAACCCACCATTAAATTACATACGTGTTGGCCCAAAAGGTACCAATGTACGTACGATTACAAGTTGTTGTGGTACTATTTTAAATACTGCTGGTGGTGCTAAATTTCCAATCAAGGATGCAAGGCCATTTTCACGTAATAATATTTACAATGCAGATGGAACTTTGTATAATTTACAATGTGGTCGTTGTGCTGATTTTATGTTGGATAAAGCATTTAATGATTACAAACATCCAACTGGTGGTCCAGCTTTTAATGGTGCAGCATTTGGTAATGCAATCAAAGCTGGTTTGAAACAAGATACAAGTATCTTTCCACAGCATTATTACAAAGTCCCAGATGAAGGTACTGTTACGGTACCAATTACATGGGAAACAAAAAGTAAAATGTAATTTAACATAACTTCTTGTTGTATTTCATATGCGTAATGCATCGGAGATCATACATTATGTTTTGTGTTGGTGTGTGTAATTGATTGTTGATTTAAGATTTAAATATATATATATTGTATACATGAGATGAAATCTGCCTCTTAAATGATGGTGTTGAATTATATGTTGTAGCAATTATACAAAACATTTTAATATACAAACGTATTGAATTTATCATATATTGTTTGCCCTATAGGAATAGCATTATATCAGAGTTGAAGAGTAATCAAAATATGCCGATTATTGATATTATTAACATACAAATATCCGATTTTATTTTGTAAAATGATTCATTATGATGTGCTTATTTTAGTTTTTTATTTAAAAAAAATTGAAATCACAAAATCCTTTTTTGAAATTCATTTTTTGATAACATTTCGTTCCCATTGATTACGTTCCCGCCTCGTCCGCATGTTAGAATTAAGAGGCACATAGCATAGCATTTTGATGATTATTATTTCAAAAATGTGTACAAAAATTTATTTTTTTACTCATATTTACATGTAATTACCACTAATATTTATCCGGTATATATTCTATATAAATATGTGTCGAGTAAAAGATGCATCTATAGAGAGATTAATAGAGAGATTATATATAATTTTTGCGAGACTTTGGGGGCGTGAAAGTTATCACCAATAGCTGATATATTCACTACTATATCAAACAGTATATTTTATCACAACCAGTCAAATCTAGTTCTTCGACAAGCCTTCCATCTTTATCTACATCATATTTTATAGATTCTTGAATTTCTTCTTCGTATTTTTGCTTTTTTTCAATAACAAAATTTTTTACGCTTATAGTATACAGAGGTCCCAGAGGTATACATAGATTAAGAATTAAGATAGGTTGATCGATCGTGGTAGAAGAGAGCTGGGAGAGATAAACATATGACAAAATGGCATTGTATAGAGATACTGCACAGCGTATTGGATACATTGTACCTTTTACAGGGAAAAAAAGAAAATTTAATGATAGTGATGATGATGAAGATGAAGATTTAATTGTAGAAGAAGAACCATGTACTAATATATATTCCGTTTGTGATGTATTGGGGTTGTTTAAAAAGATTGTGGATTATTTAAATGTACATGAAAAATTGAAGGTAAAAGAGTCTTGTTTTACAAAACAACTAAGTCAGAAAAATGGAAGGCTTTCATATTGGCTGTATGGTAATGATTTAATATACAACACAAAAATACTATTTGATTTGTATCGTAGATATGAAAGAAAGTTTCCACGTGGTACAGAACTCACAGCAGGTCAAATACCAACACTTTTCATATGTGCATGTGAACACGGACGTATGGTTGATGTAGAATTATTTGTGAATCTTCATCCTTTTCACAAGTATATTGCTAATCGCGATGTGAATGGCTACAGAGATGATATGACATTGAAAGATATGGTTAATCAAGTCGGTAGAAATAGTCGTGGTGGTGAATGTACACCTTTAATGATAGCTGCAAAGAAGGAACATTTCCAAATAGTTAAATATTTAATTGAACAAGGTGAAGCTGATCCTAATATTGCAAATAGTCGTGGATATAATGCATTACATTATGCAGCAGGTAGTAACGAAACAAATACTGAGTTGATTGAATTGTTATTAACTCATATGACTCTTAATAGCATTAATAAGAAGACGTCCTGGTGGGGAGCCACTCCCCTGGACTATGCATATCGTAATTATAATAGTCCAATTCAACAAGAGATCATTGCACTTTTACGTTCAAAAGGTGGATATACGCGCGCTCATATGAGCGCTTATATTACTGGTAATGCTGTGGTGGTATAATGTGGGGTTTATAAAAAAAATACCTTTTTCGTAAATATATTAGAATATCCATCTTATATTTATGATGTTTAAAATCTAAGTTATTAATAATTTTACACTTCTCGTGTTGAGTAATATATGTATTTTTCTCTTACTCATATGTTATATTAAAATTCTTTTACTCCCGTTTATTAATATCTCAAATCAAAAATGATTTATAAATTTTAGTAAAAATTATTTAGTATTCAAAAGATGTTTCCTCTGTCTGTGATTCAGAGCTAAATGAAAGAGGTCCTCCTTCATAAAGTTGTAAATC
>LT649809.1:0-13286 GCA_900128395.1 Stramenopiles sp. TOSAG23-2
ATGTACAAACAATAATAATGTTATTGACGTCGGGAAGTATTTATTATTACATGGTAGTAAAGAAAAAGATTTTAATCAAGGCAAAGCAGATTGGCCTAATGCAAGATTACTAATTAGAAAATATAAAAAAGAATTTCCACGCGGTACGCCAATAGTATGTGCGTGTGAAAAAGGACGTTTTGAGGATGTGAAATTATTGATTACAGGCTATAATGATCTGAATGATGGATGTTGGGCGCGTGGACCGAAGGACTCCAAGAAAATAATCACGGATCTAAAATCATGGCGTTTAGGCTTAAAGGTTGGTGATCGTTGCGATGCAATGGATAGTGTTGCAGGTGCAAATAGCAATTATACACCACAGTGGTTTGAAGGTATTGTACAAGAAATTAATGAAGAGAAAAATACATTGCTCATACATTTTCATGCCTGGAAACCCAGATTTGATGAATGGATTACAAGAGATTCAGAGCGTTTACAGCCACGGTTTACAAAAAAGAGAGATTGGCGATCTCAATTAAAAGTAAACGAAAGAGTTGAGCTAAATGTCTACAATAAACATAAGAAGCAAGATGAATGGATTGCGGGATTAGTCCTTAAAATTGATCGCACTGTTGAAGGGTCGGAAAAAATATTTGTAAAAGAGTTGAATAAAGGCCGCAGTACTTACAGCAATTATTATTCTAGCTCCATTCGTACCTATGGTAATAGCACCACTCGGTGGATTGGTGTATGGGATGAAAAATTAACTGAACAGCACACTCATATTAAAGATAGTAATGGTAATATGACATTGAAAGAATACGTGAATCAAGTCGGTAAAACTAGTGAAAGTTATAATAATACACCTTTAATGGCAGCTGCATGGAAAGAACATTTCCAAATAGTTAAATATTTGATTGAACAAGGTGAAGCTGATCCTAATATTGCAAATAGTCATGGATGGAATGCATTACATTGGGCAGCACTGATAACATAAAGGATACGAAGGTGATTGAGTTCTTATTAACTAATATGTCTCTTACTAGCATTAATAAGAAGGCGGCGTGGGGCACTCCCCTGGACTGGGCATATGAATATAATAAAAGTCCAATTCAACAAAAGATCATTGATCTTATACGTTCAAAAGGTGGAAAACGTAATAATGAGTGAATTATAAAAAAATCATAATATAAAAAAATAATACAAATATATGTTAATATACAACAAACTCATTATGTACAAAACCTCACACACTCTTATACATGCATCATCAATACACGAGACCTTTTTGACGTTTAACTATTATAAATGTAAAAGAATTATATTTAATTTTAAAATTATATTTTTATAAATTATCACGGTTTGTTTTTTGAAAATTAAGCAGATAGCATATTGTTTTTTTGGTTTCATCCAAACGAAGAAAAGAAATTCTGGCTGCCATTTCGCGTATATGCAATTGAATATATTACTTACATATAAATGTATTGGTCATGATATAAATTGTTAAAATCTATATTATACAAATAAAGGTTCTATTTATTATTTCAAATATTTGAATTTAAATTATAATAAAACTTCAATATTTTTTCTTTGATAGTTGTCACTCACTATATATTATTAAGTTTAAAAGAATAATGCATATTTTAAATATGAAACTTATTTCAAATATTTGAATTTAAATTATAATAAAACTTCAATATTTTTTCTTTGATTGTTGTCACTATTAAGTTTAAAAGAATAATGCATATTTTAAATATGAAAGTTGGTTAGTTCTACTAAGAGATAGCACGCCATCAACGATAACGCCAATAACTGGATATACATCACTTTGAACGAGGAAAGAGAATGAGATACACTTCTAACATTGCATTTTCACTAAAACATGTTATATAATTTGGTGATTTTGAATGAAAAGTATCAAACAATTCCACTTAATAGTAATTATGAGAAACAAAATCTATATAAAATGAGTCCTGCCGATATGAGTCATTTGGAAATGGCTGCTTCGGCGATGATAGACACCATTCGTACCAAATGATATCAGGATAGTGTGTACATGTGAAAAGTATCAAACAATTCCACTTAATAGTAATTATGAGAAACAAAATCTATATAAATGAGTCCTGTCGGATATGAGTAATTTGAAAATGGCTGCTTCGGCGGTAATAGACACCATTCGTACCAAATGATATCAGGATTGTGTGTACATGCGGGTAAACATGGAGATGCTTTATTAAAAATAAAAAATAACTTTTTTAAATTGAAAATTGAAAATCTTAAAATAATTTTAAAACAAAATGCAGGAATAATTGTAAATCTCTCTCCTCAAAACTCTATTTGTTATGAAAAGCCATCACTCACACAATTCACACACACACAAACTTTCATTTCTCTTTAGTCGGATGAATCCCACTTCTAAAATCATATTATATATATATATATACACGATCGTACAACACTTTTAGAGATTTATAACCATCACCCCCATCATCTTATTGTTCCCGCTGTCCGTCGTGTTCTTCTTCCATATTTCATATACAACACAATGATAATCGTAATGATAAATATGATAACAACTATAACAGCAAAGATTCTACTTAATTCTTGAAGTCCACTTGTACAAAGTAATAATGAACCTAATAATAAAAACAACAATATCAATCGTCGAAATGCAATTGGATCAATGTATTTACTTAAATATTTATTCGCAATCAATGCAGCGAATATGCCACATACCATCGTAGTGAAGTATATTGGTAATAATTCTTCTTTATATCTACCAGATGCCCATAAAATATATACAATACGTGGAATAATGTAAATCTACATGTTGACAAAGTGTATTATGTTAGTTTTTTAAAATGGACATATATGTAAAATACAAAGTTGTATGAAGTAGTTAGAATTCTCTTGAAATACATACCGATGTCATATGGGATGCACATGCACGCCATATATTTTTATCAACATCACGATTATATGTTAACCATACCATAAATGGTGGACCTTTATATATGATACGTAAATATATATATTGTAAATTGTTAGAAAGCAAGAAATGCATTGTATAAAGAGGATGTAAACATATGCAATAGAGATATACACATTTTGACAAGGATGCAAGTATATGCAAATGCAATACATATTGTGAGAAAAAGATGTAAACCTACCAGCTGTACCAAATAAACCACCAAGGAAACCAGCAAATGATGATGTTATTAATAAAATTAATATTGATTTCCAATCATTAATTTCAAATGTATCTACATTGTTATTAATGAGAACAGAAGATGTGATTTTTGTAACATCCACATTGTTATTTGAATCATCCAGATTATCTTTAATTTCTATTTCAATGTTATTGTTTCTAGTATTGCCACCATCCTTGTCTATAGATAGTTTACCTTCTTTCATTTCAATAACTCGTTCTTCATCTTCTTCTTCTTCTTCTTTATCTAGTACACCATCTTTTTTTGTTGTATTATTAGTATTTACAATGTTATTTACAATGTTATTTTTAATGTTCTGTCGTTTATTTTTTTCTTCTTCTTCTTCTTGTTTTTCATGTTGTCGTTGATCATACATCATTTTAAACCATTGTAATAAAAACAATATACCTAAACTACGTTTTAACCATGGTGATTTTACATATAATAAGACTTGTATCCCTATTAACATGAATGGTACAAATCCAATGATCATAATAAATACCATTTTCCAATAAACATATTTATGTAATAAATATGCTTGATATGGATTCACAGCAAGTCCAGCAATGGATAAATATAATAAACCATCGACAATATCGCCATTGCCATAAAATAAACTGATGAAGTACCATGATATTTGAAATATAATCGCACTGCCAAAACCAGTCAACGCCCATGCGGTATACGATATGTAACCGATGATACCAGTAATAATTCCAGTGAGTATTAACGACATTTTATAATTTAATTATATAGAATAACTGCCACAAAAATGTTTCAAAAAGTATACGATATGTAACCGATGATACCAGTAATAATTCCAGTGAGTATTAACGACATTTTATAATTTAATTATATAGAATAACTGCCACAAAAATGTTTCAAAAAGTAATTATTAAAAAATGAAAAATGAAAAATGATGAAAAAAAAAACTTTTCAAAAATCAAACAAGCATAGATACACACCGTACAAATTTCAATGAAATCCAATTCAAATACCACAATTAATAATCACACACACATATACGTCCTTTTTCAAACAACTCTCGCACTATATACACATTGCTTTCTATATATCCGATATATATATTCCACCCTGTCTGTCCTGTTGGGGGTGGTCGAATGGCCACTTGTACTTATATGTATACTAATTACTACTGATTACCTATATAATACGATGTAATGCTATGTGATGCTACTGGAAAGACCCATTTTCCAATAGTGTATCGATATAATTTATTGATGTATTTTAGCCAATGCTGTGTGTGTGGTACGGCCAATTTTGAACTTAGGATGGAATAGCATTACTTGTGGTGTGTACATGCTAGCAAATTGTAGTGAGTGCTGTGTCATGCTATCTCGTATTTTCTGCCCCCTATAGGACTTCTTGGTAGTGTACCATGTACCAGGTACCAGGTAAGACTGTCAGATATGATATTGGTTAAGGGATATCTTGTCTTATATATAACTTATATACTTTTAAGTACTCTCTGTCGTATATGACACATATATATATCCATAATATATACATATATATCAGATATGATATTGGTTAAGGGATATCTTGTCTTATATATAACTTATATACTTTTAAGTACTCTCTGTCGTATATGACACATATATATATCCATAATATATACATATATATCTACTATATCTGTTGTCGTTGCTCCGTTTACTGGTTGTCGTTCTTCTGCAATATTGTGTGCCTGCTGTCTGTGATCTTTAAGGCTTCGTCTCCTTGCGTATGGTTAGCTTGTTCACAAGACAGAGTAAAAATCTATACTATAAAATCCAAAAATTCTCAAAAAATGTTTTGTCTAAAAAAATGAAAAATCAAAATATCCGGAAATATATATATATATATAATGTATGAATACATGTTGAGGGGATCATGTGATATATATATATATATATAAATATCATTTGATCGTTAGTATAAGTCTGTTGTCACCACTCCATTTCATACGGTTTGATTATTGTTATACATTTGGTGTTTCACAATTTTTCTTTTTATTGTCTATTTTTTTTTGTGGTCGATACATATTATTGAATCATCCTCATCATTAATATTAATTAAAATGAAAGCACAAAATGTATGTATCTATGTCTTATTCATTTGTTTCATCATGTATTTATATAGTAATTATTTTTCATCTGTGTTTAAAATACATAAATATGTAACAAAAGATCAACAAATTGTTGACGGCACGGTTAGGGGTTCGAAAAGTACAATGCATCATTCAATAAAACAAGCGCAGGAAAACATGTTAAAAGCAATGAAAATAACACAAACACAAATCATACAGGAAACATTAAATAAAAATCCATCGTCATCAACCACATTGTCAAAAAGAAAAGAAAAAAAAGAAAATAATCATCCTATCTTTGATATTTCAAAAGAATCTATTGATGTAAAATCATCTGTCAAAGGTAATTTATCACCAGCAAATATTGTATTAAATGGTAAATCAAATAATTGGTTAAAAGATCGATGGCAAGCAGCTAAAAATATGCAAGGTGTACCTATACCTGGAAAACATTTTATACAATTTATTTTTAAAAACAATATTGATATGATTAAACAAATAACATTAGATTATGAAACTGCATATTCATCGAAATATGTTTTAACTGTATACAATGATCAAAATCCTACAAATAACATTGTTACATTGTATTCATATAAAGTAAAATCAATTGAAAATAATATATGTCAACCATCACCAGCTGATAAAAGCAAAAACAAACATGTCATTTATATATTAAATTGTAATACTAACAAGGATATGTTTAAAGATGAAAATGATAATGTAATAGAAAATATTAATACCTTTAAAATTGAAATGGAACATAGTACAAATTGGGGTGTTTCGTTGTGGAATGTTGATATCATCGGACGGTATTCGTAAAAGGTTTTTGTGTTTGGTGGTTGTAAATTGTACGTATAGCTCATGATGATGGGGTGGAAGACACGAAAAGAGGTCTAAGGAGAGAGAGAGAGACGGGGAGAACAGGGAGGCGAAGAGTGAATGTAGATCGAGAAGATGTACTTTTAAAAATCATATATACTAATATGCATTAAAAATTACGACGTATTTTTTCCCAAAAAAAAGATATACGTTCGTAAAAAAATATAAATTAAATTTAAAATAACAAAATGCACCAATCACAAACCCTGTTTTTATCAGGAGCTATACGTACATTTTACACCCAACACTACGCGTACACATTCACACATTACACATTCACACATTCTACGATCTTCCGCGCGACTCACTTATTCATCGCAGTCAACGCAGCTTTCTTCGCTTTATCCACATGTGTTTCCATATTTTTTTTCGTATCGGTAACAAAACTCCAAAAATCTTTTTTCTTTTTTGATCCAGTCCTATTATTACGATTATTCTTAACATTTTTCATACTACCATTATTACCACCACCACCACTACCACCATCTTCCCCATTGACATTTGCATCTGGTTTATAATCGGGACTGTTTTTATATTGTTCTAAAAAATTATCTTGTTCATTCTTTTTAATACCTTTTAAATTCATTAAATCAATAAAATCACTTTCTGTTGCAGCGGGCCATATTACTGGAAGACTTTCAATTAATCGGAAACTTGGTGTTTGTACTAATTTTAAAATTGCTTCTGCTTTACCAATTTCACGTACAACAACTTTTGTATATGCATCCATACGTTTTGAATTAGAAATAATAACTGTATGATTATTATTTCCATCATCATCATCATCATCTGCATGCGTAAAACTGCGTAATTGTGTAAATATTTGTTTTAAACTTTGTGTATCTAATAATAATTGTTGTGCACCTTCTTCACATATTTTTTTACATTTGTAAATCGTTGTAGTATATCTGTTTGTGGGTGTATATATATATATATTTATGTGATGTATTGAATATAAAATAACATTGTTAGAATAGTTTACTTGTATGTCAATATATAAATGTAGCAATATATTATACTTACTGTGGCAAAAAGGAAGAAATAAATGAATCACAAAAACTACGGAAATACGTTTCCGATAATAATTTCTTCAATAATGGAACAACATCTAAACATGTTTGATGAATTAAACCAATATATTGTGATTGATCACCAACGTCCGCCCATGTATCCCATGGCATTTTCGTCATAATATCTAAATGCTTCAATAAACGTTGTTCCAATCCACTTGCTAAAACACGTATGGAAATATTAATTACATCATAAAATGAATCTTCAATCGCATCCATATTAATATGATCTTTAAATGCTTCATCGATTTTTTCACGTACCATATCCGCTAGTTGTGGAGATGTTTCTGCACAATATTCAGATGTATTTACAATTAAACATGCCATTCGTAATACATCTTCACCATCATCTAATTTATAATTTGCATGTGCAGCAACATTGTTATTATCTCCATTGTTATTATTACTACTGCTATCATTTAATGGTTTTGGTAATTTATTAATTAATAAATTACTATATCGTGTTAAAACATCTTGATATTCTTTTTGTAAATTATAAAATGTTTGTCCTGTACTATATCCAGTACAACGTTTTACACTTTGTTTAATATAACCAAATAAATTTACCGAACTACTAAGTACAGGAAGTCCACTTTGATCATCCGTACTACCATCTTCCGCCATCACTTCATCTAACATATTCTCCATATTTTGACGTTCTTTTTTCACATATGCAATCATATATGCATCAAAACTACGACTGATATATCCACGAAATTTCACATCAATCGTTTTTAACCCTTTTTGTTCCATTTCTTTTTGTTCTTGTTCCATTTGTTCTACTTTTTCTTTCCGTGCATTGCGTTCGCCAAGACGTTTATATTTCAATTGTATACCAGCACTTGAATTTGGATCGACAACATTGCCATCATCATCCATTAACATACTATCTGCTGAATTTTCATTTAATTGACCTTCACTTAATACTGCTTGCCTTGCTGCATTGACTTCAAATGTTGCAGCGGCTTCACGTTCAAATGCTAATGTTTTCGTTAATCCTTTTAATAATAATTCCACATCTGCACTTTCTGGTGGATCTATTTTTAAAAGTATATTAGTAATCATCGTTTTCGTACGTTTTGCAAAATCCAATGCCATACGATGTAAAATACACCAATCACGTGGGAATACATTGCCATATCTTTGTGTGTTTGTTTTATGATGTAAAAATAGATATGGAAAAGAAATGAAATGTTAGTCATTTATATGTTTGTGTTTGTAGGTAGGTGTATATATATGTGTGTGTGTGTGTGTCCATATGTCAACGTGTAATGTATATATATATACACATATATATATACCGATCAAAGTAGATATATAACTATACATACTTTTCTTCGTATTTACGAACGGTACGTCTCCACCATGCATATCGTACATCTATACATACTTTTCTTCGTATTTACGAACGGTACGTCTCCACCATGCATATCGTCGTTCAATTGTTTCTAATTTATCTTCTCCACCATTTTCACGAAAGATTACATCATATACATTTAAATGTATATCACAAAATTGTTGTATAATCCTTTCTTTAATCTCTGGATCTAATGAATTGACAACAATGCATGCATCGGATAATTGATCAATACTATTTAAACCAGGTAAGGGACTTGCAACACGTTTATTATCGTTGTTGTTGCTGCTGCTGTTATTATTATTACCATCCATTGAATCATCACCATTCTTATTATTAGTATCATCATTTTCTCCATTACGTTCATCACTTGCTAATGTACGTATATATTTAAAATCATTTAATATACGTTTTGTTAATTCATCTTTTGTATCTTTAACAGAATTACGTAATTCCGCAATTTTTGGTACTTGATCATAATCTTGAAAATAATTATACAATTCATTTACAGCTTGTAATAGATTACCAGCTTCACGATATTGCCGTCCTTCTGCCATAACTTCCAATTGATCTACAGCAGTAACAAGCATATGTAAACGTTTTAATGTTGTAATAGATGTTTGCAAATTTGTTTTTGCATTATCTAATAATTTAATATCATGACATATTTCATCTACCATATGTTCACTTTCTTGTGCTTTTGATTTAATATCTTTTACTTTGGAATATAATTGTTTGATAGCATTTTTTGCTTCATCTACTTGTGCATGTGCATTTGTCGATCGATTTGCTTGACTATGTATAATATCTTTAATTTCTGATTTTGTTTTGACAATATCACGTTGTATATTTGCAATAAATGTATCAGCACGATTTAATGAAGCCTCGTCTGGAAAATGTTCATTTAAATATGCAATTGGATCAAAATCTTCTTGATCCAATGGATCATCAGAGGGGCACACTTCACGCATGGATTCTTGCAAGTCATCGCTAAATAATGAAAAATCCATACTTTGTCCAATCACATCATCAATTTCTTTAATAGCTTTTTCAACACCATTAATATGTTTTGTTAATTTTTGTAATACTGGGTGAACCTCTGGATCATCTTCTGTTGTCCTATCATATATTTTATTTATATTTTTTGGTTGTGTTGGATTGATGGATGGTGGTATTGTAAAGGTGTCATCGTCGTCGTCGTTGGTGGTGGTGGTGGTGGTGGTGGTGGTGTTAGTATCATCAATGATATCAATATCGTTAGGTGATGTTGTATCTGTCATTTTGTTTTAATATTTTTTTTATTATTACTATTACTATATTATTCAATTAATAAATAAAATGTGTAAAATCCCACACTATAATTTAAAATGGATAAAAAAAATAAAAAATTGAAAATTAAAATTAAAAAAATTGATATACACTGTCTATATCAATATCAATATATATATACACGTATATATGAATGTGATCAATGGTATTGTACGTATATCTGTTATTTCTGTTGTTCCACACACACACACACACACACACACACACATTTATATCCTAATTTCGATTCATTAATTCATTATTATTTTTGATTTTATTAGCAGGGAGACATCATTACATAACAGGTACACAGCACTGTAATATTTTATGAGGCTAGGAGTGTTAGGGTTAGGGTTCGGACATCATTACATAACAGGTACACAGCACTATAATATTTTATGTAGCAGGGAGACATCGTGTAATAGTCTAACATGTACATAAGCTATTTGAGATTTTTTTAGGATTAACAGGTACACAGCACTATATATCTTTGAGATCTTATAGTACACAGCCTTATAATTTTGGATTATATTAGTAGGGAGATATCATTAATCATTACATAACAGCAAACAGAAACAGAATTTTGAGATTATATATAAGATAGTAGTAGGGAGATAGGGAGATATCACTTAACCTAACAGGTAAATAGCACTGAAAATGTAGAATAAATTTTTGACATTATATTATAGTAAAACAGAAGCTACACAGCACAGAACTATATCTTGTTCAGTACAAAATCCACCATCATCAACAACACATCTAAAATTCGTTAAAAGTGATGAAAAATGATGAAAATATATATAAGTCAGGCCATAAAACATGGTGGTGGGTGTACACATCTATGAATGATGATAGATGTACAATCATACATGGTAAACATAGACGACGACGAATTCGAAGAGTGAAAGTGAAGTGAAAAGAGTGAAGAGTTGGCGTGAAGAGGACGGTCATAACATACCCGATCAAAACATACGATACCCGATCAATACATACGTGATCATACATATTATCAATACATACGTGATCATACATATTATCAATACATACGTGATCATACGTATTATCAATCGATCAATATAATACGCAGTCATAACATACGGGTACGTGATACATACAAACAACGATCAATATTCCGTGGTCATACATAACAAAAACGATTCAATAATATAAATACACAATCATCATGTCGGATGATGATTCAGAATTAATACAAATGCAAGAATTATGGAATGATGCAAAAATGGAATTAAATCGTTTACGTAAATTAAAAAAAGTACAAGAAAAAAAATTACAAGATAAAGATTCTAAAATTAAAGAATTAGCAAAAATGTTTGAAGAACGTAAACGTGGTATTGAACAAGCATTGTTGGAATTCAAAGGTAAAGAAAATGCATATAAAACAGAATTGCAAATAGTCAATGATAAATTGGAAGAAGAAGTGAAAATACGACGTGAAATGGAAGAAATGAAATATGATTTAGAATTTAAATTGGAAAATGAAATGCAAAATTCTAATAATTATAAAATTTCACATGAAAAATTACAAATTAGTTATGAACATGTATTACGTGAATATACAGAAGGTAAAGAACGTAATAGAGGTAGGTAATGAGGTATAGATAATTAGACAGATAGTGAAAAGTATATTTCATATAGAGAGAGATGAACTGATTATACCTACCATGTGAACATGTTTCCCACGATTCACCTGCATCTGTATGGCATATACCATCGCCGCATCTAACTGCCAGAGCAATATCCGACAATAGGAAAAAGAATGGCACCAAGACCATCAATATATATACATTTACTTTCATGACTTTTTTTTTTAACGTTTTTTATACCTTTTTTCTTTCGTTAGAATGCACTATATAATCTAGAATGGCACCAAGACCATCAATATATATACATTTACTTTCATGACTTTTTTTTTAACGTTTTTTATACCTTTTTTCTTTCGTTAGAATGCACTATATATAATCTACTTAATGATTTTAAATTTACAAAATGTAACGAAATAAAAAGAAAATAAAAGTTATACAAACATTAATCCGTACAATACTATATCAATTATTCAATTTCTTTTCACAAAGACATCGATGTACATATAAAATATTTTTTAAATTTTACAAAATCTATTTTCAATATATGTTTTCTATGAAGAAAATGTGTACAGAAAAATGAAACAAAGAAACTGTCGTCCAACAAAAAAAATTGATAAAATAGGGGGCGAGATGGTGTTAATGATAGGGTTTTACAATTTACACACCAGCTCACAGTGTTTTTCACATATCCTTAGTATAAAAATAACTTATACACATATATTAACGTACAGTATGGAAATAAAGCAATGCACTAATATGAGAACATATATTTGTTAAGGCATCTATAAAGAATGTTAACATCGAAATAGACAATGTAAATGCATCTTGTATCATTATATAAAATGTATTAAATATATATACATGATAATGATAGATTTACGTAGCAATTAGAATATAAAATTAAAGAAAAAGTGATGAGGAGATTTGGATATTCTTCTATCAAAAGAAGTTACAAGTAAAATTTAAAATTGAATGAATATCGATACACAGTAAATATAAATGTTCTAAATACATACAACGCAAACAAGAACCATTTTACATCCAACATACGTTAAATATATATAATAAACAAAACAATATAATAATAAACCAACTATGGGATCGGGAAACTCGACACCTGCAAAAGTAAAACCAACAAATCCAATTGTGAAACAACTACTTAGTTCAGCGGATAATGATATAGAAAATAAGGATATACCAAGTGCTATTGAATCATATCAAAAAGCAGAAGCTATCACAACAGATGAAAAAGTGAAAACATATATACATTATCAATTATCGAAACTATTACCATCGAAAGACGACGATGTACGCGACGCTGAAGCAACCGTACCCAGCTCCCCATCTAAAAAAATACAAAAATCACAAGAAATTACAAATAAATTTGATCAATTATTTGAAGCTTTTAAAACAAATATTGCATCCCCAGCTACCTACAACGATGCCGTAGAAAATGTTAACATCATTATACAGATGGATCCACGACAAGTTATATCAATCGGCACATATTTTAATAATTTAATGTATATATGTTTTCACTTTTTCATCTGTTGTGATAGCTTCTGCTAGAAAATATTATGATATTGTTAAAAGATTTAGCATTTGTTAATTTCCAAAATAATTTATCGATTGGGTTAAAAATTTCTTCGGAAAAACATAAAGAAATGGTTGATGCTATTACAACACATATTAAATGGATGCAAGCAAGTGAAACGAAAGAATTATCCTTCACACAATTATATTTTTTCACTGATTATATATTAGATATATTAAAATTAATGTCAA
>LT649810.1:0-13279 GCA_900128395.1 Stramenopiles sp. TOSAG23-2
TTTTTTTGTTAAAGTGGTGGAAGAAAGTTTAAAATCTGAGGAGTAAAAATAATATGTATCATATCACAGAGTGCTTGCGTTCTCGCATAACGTTCGTTCGTTAGTTCGTACCGATATCCGAAGTGTGTGTGTATATACGAGTATCAAAATTTTTGTTCTTTTATAAAATATACGAAGCGTATATATATATAAAAGAAAATATTTTTTACGTACGAAGTGTAACATAATACGACGCGTAAGCAAGAGATATATTCTGGACAAAAATATACCAAGTCGTACAACATATACTCACTCTCTCTTCTCGTGTAAAAAATGTTTTACGAATTACTTCCTCAAAAATCCTTCCATTAAAGCCATTCTCCGTTTAATTTTTTTCCTACTAACTTTACTTGGTAAATCTTCAAATGCACATTCCAACAATCGTTTCATTCGCTTTTCTTCAATACCTTGGAAAAATTTTTGGAAACCATCATGTGTACGTAGCTCTGGTACCCTTTTTGGTTTTACTTTCAACAATTCAATTAAATCTAAATCATCCCTTTCAACAGCAGCACCAAAGGATGATGATGATATTTTACCACTTTTTTTACTACCTGCATTATCATTTGTAGGCAACCCATGGTTGTCTTGACTATGTACGCTATCATTATCACCATTATCTTTTGGAGAATTACTCTTCGTCGACGGACTTGAAATTTTACCTCCTTCTTCCTCCTCGTCCTCTTCACCTGCTTCTTCCTCGATAGCATCGTCAATATTGTAATTGATTTTCCTATTTGCTATTAATTGGGTTGGACTTGGTGGAGATTTGAAACCTTGGCTATTGCCCCAAGCTTCCATATCTTTAATGCGTGAATTCATTTCCTCAATTTGCAAATCCATATCTGTTTCACTACCGGTAGATATGTCTAACACATCGCCTGTAGTTTCAGTGGTCGATACTTGTTTCAATTTACTAAATTCATTTTTATTTCTTTGTTTCCTCTTTGCACGTTCGTTTCTCCAATTTGTATCTGGTGTATCATCGTTATTTAATTTATTTTTAATAACACTAATATCATCTTCTTCATCACTTGGTGATTTCTTCTTATCACGTAACTTTGCGCTCGGTTTGCCTTTATTTTTTGATTTGCCTTTCTTGGTTTGATTATCATTTTCTTTCCAATTTACTAAAATATCTAACATTTCGCCTGGTTGGCGTTTATTTTTTCTACCGGAACTTAATACAGTAAAATTTGATCTAATTTTTTGCTTTTCAGGGGTAACAATTCTTTCATTTGTTTTCCTATCATATGAGGAGGAAGACGATGACGATGATGATGAACGTTTACTAATACTATTGGATTTTTTCCTGTTATTATTATAATCCTCATCCTCCTCTGAATTATACAATTGTTGTTGTTGTTGGCGTCTTTCCAGTTTTCGTTGTCTTTTACGCTCTGCTTTTTCTTTTTTCATTTTTTCAGTGTCTTTTAAAAATGCTTGATGTCTCGTCCTACGTTCACGTATACGCCTCCATTCTGGACTACCAGGTACAATATTACGATTTTTACGAAATGTTTCATCATATCCTTCTTTACCATCGTCATCATCAGCCGAGTCATATTCACCATCACTTAAACTATTTTTATTTAAAACGAGTTTCATATTTTTCTTTGATTTGTTTTTCCTATTATTTTTATTGTTTGAAATGACTGCTGTGCTAGCGCTGCGATTTAAACCTTGAGATGATCTTGGTCTAATGGTACCAACATCAAGATTCTTCCTTTTATGTTCCTTTGATACACCCCTAGCAGTTTGTGGTCTTTCGTTGATTGTATCAGATTTCTTATAGCTAACTTTTCTTTTTTGTATTATTTCAGCATCCATTTTCCATTTCGCTAATTCAGATAAGACTTCTTGTTTCGTCTTCTCAGAGATCGATGCATCATTCATTCGTTCTTCCATTTGCATGACGCGATCTAAAGTTGCCATAATCGATATACGAGTATCTTTCTTTCCATTGTTATCACCGTTTGTTTTACTACTACCACCGTTGTTGTTGTTATTATTTGACATAGAATTTATTCTCAATCTTGGATCATTCCTCATACGATCATTAAATTTTTTCAATGAAGCTCTGACAGGGCCTTTATATGACATGTTGTCTTGTTCGTTTCTCCTGCGTCTTAATGCACGGACTGCATTTCCAGCAAAAACAACTTCTGCTCCGTGTGTCAAATCAGACGAACTGGAACTAATATGGTTATCACTATTATTATCGTTTGTTGGGCTTGGTGGCTGTGCCGTCAATGCCTTTCCGGAATTACTTTCTTTAAAACGGCGAAAGGAACTTCCATTACTATTGCTACGTCCACGTGGTCCTCCACCTCTACCAGACATTTTACTACCTGAGCTTTTTTTCGCCCATTTTTCCGATCCAGCATTATTATCCATTTGGCTTCTTGATCCTTTGTGTCTTAATTTTTCTGTTACCAATGCTCTTTGTGCCTCTTTATTTTTATTAATCGTGTTGTTATAATCATCGCAAATTTCATCATAACTATCGCCATCCATAATTTCTTGCCTTTCGTTATTGTTGTATGGTTGATCATCTAGCATATCCAAGTGTGGTATCATTTTCAATACTACACGGCGATATTCTTTTACTTTTGCGATAGGATTTTCACTTAATGATAATGTTGTCAATTCCATGCATGTGCCTAGTTGACCCAATTGATCCAAATCATCTACACAATTGCCTTCCATGTCTAGTACTTGAATACGTTCATGCATTGCTAGGGGTGTTAAGTCACTAACATTATTAAAACATATATACAATTCGCGTAACGACGGCAACGCACTTATGCCATCTAAATCAGAGATACCGGCTCTTGGAGCCCATAATACTCTTAAGAATCTCAAACTTGTACCTAAATCACGGAATCCACTTACATAACTATCAACCAATTTCAAACTTTTTAAATTTGGCAATATTTTACCGATACGTGGTATACTATGTTCTTTTGCATCAACTGTTATATCTAAGTGTGTTACATTTGATATATCCTTTTCTGGATCTGTTGTATTTGTTAAATTTCGTAATAGTTTTTCATTGATATAATGTAAGCCTTCAAATTCTTCTTCTACAGCTTTTGCAACAGCATCTGGTGACATACCACGTGTTGACTTGTAAAAATCCATATTGTTTTCAAAAGATAATTTATATATATAAATATATATATATATATATATTTAGTTAGTTAGGTTTATATTTTGTATTGACCAGTACAGGTATAACGTTATTTTGTTATTGTTAAAATATGCTGTTGTATATTTAAAATGATATACAACAGTATATATATATGTTACCAATAAAACAAAATACAGTATAACGTAATTCAAAAATGTACTGTATTTTTTTATATATACGTTGACAGGGTTTTCTTGATCTCTCTCAAATAAATTGTGAAGTATTATGTATAATATCTCTGTATCTTCGTAGTTATCTACATTTGCAATGTTTCATGTGTATATGTCCTTTCATGCATTTATTTTCCAGCAATAAGCAGTTGGATCAATTTAAAATTATTTGACTAAATACGGTACACTAATAAGTACAAACGTGCATGCCTTCCGCACCCCTGCCTGCTTCCGTTATCCGATCGCATGATCATTAGTTTTTATTCGAATCCAAAAAAGCTGACAATTATTGTTGCAATTGCTGTACATTGTACCTGGTATTGAAATAATATTATATTGGAATAGCATTGGCCTATAATCATGGTTTTTTAAAAATGGCACAGTTAATTCAGTTAATAATTGATCTGATTTTCCACACAGCTTTTCTTCTTCTCTTCTGAATTAATTTTTTTAAAAATCAAACTGGCAAACGATTTTGATATTAATTATACATTTTATTATGATGATGATGTATACAGAAATACAAATCATTTTATTATACATAATGTTTTATAAATTCTTTTCAATATAGAGAGAAAGAGAAACGACAACGACAATTATGAAAACATCAAAAAGAGGTAAAAGAAATAATGCACCGGTAACACCCTCTGCAAAATTTACAAAGATCAATAATATAACACCACCACCAGTTATTACATCACCAAAACAACTGCCAACTTCTGATAAAGGTAATAAGAAAATAGATGATATATTTAAAGGTGTTGAAGATGACTTAACTAAAAAATACCATAGTAGGAAGAATCGTACCCATCAAGTCGAGAAAAAATCTCCAACCAGTAAAAGTAGCAAAAGCAAAAGCAACAATAACAATGCAAAAGTGAAAAAATCGAAAGCATCAACATTAATGGCACCAGAAGATGTCATGCAACCATATAATGCAAAACGTATGGATGATTTTTTCCAAGTGTTGAACGCATCATTACAAAACGACTGGACTTTAAATACCAGGCGTTGGGCTGTTGGTCAACCAAGTATCATCCCACCGTTTCTGGCACAAAATAGGAACGTATCTATGACACCTCAACAATCTATAGATCATCAATCACAACAGCCATCCCGTGCACAATTAGCAAATAATTGTCTCTATTTTTCCCAAGCTGTTGTATCGCGTGCAAATGATTTAAGTGTGAATAAACATTCATTAAAACGAAATAAAAATGGTAGCGATAATGATGTTGTTAAGGAACGAATACGGACAACTGCAGCTATGCGCTTAAAACAATTAGAGCAACGTCATAAACATTATGTAAATAGGATTAAAGCGCGTAAAAGTAAATTTGAAAGTTTAATACCATCGTTTAAAGACCATATCGAAGCATCAATGGGTAGTATTAAAACGAAAGATTGTTTATATCGAAGAAAATTAAGAGTACAAGCTGATATAGCAAATAGAAGATTGCAGGAGTTATTGTTTGAATGCTTAGGGGAAATTTCGAAAGCCTGCCGTAGGGCTAGTATATTGGGGCGAAAGTTATGTGAAAACGTAGATGCGGAAAAAGCACATAGCACGTTAAGCACGCAATGGAGAGAATTTGCAATGAGATTAAATGAAGAAAGCGATGGATCGTGTAACTTTGTACCAGTAGAACAATTTAAATTTCCAAAAGAATTTAAGGCATGGGAAAATGAATGTCTAGATGTATTGGCGTCATCGAAATTGATTGATAGTACGAAGCAGCCAAAGTTAAAAATGAGACGCGTATTGCATTTATGTGGTAGGAAAACAAAAGGTTCTTCGAAAGATAACAGGCGCAGGGTAACGAAATTGTACCAGAGTAGAGGTGGTGTACGTGGTTTGATTACCCAAATGATGTCTGAATATAACGTACAACGAAAAAGTTTCTTAGGTAATACTAGTGATAATGATAAAAGTTCGAAAGATGAGGAAAACAAAACGAATAATATAAAGACGTTCATACCGTTGTATCCAGCGCCAATGCCGATTACATCAAAAGCATTGCAATGGGTGTTGCCTTCCACAAATTCCTACCCAGATGCTAGAATATATTATTGTATCGAAGAAAGGTTATTAAAACGATTTGAGATATTTAAAAAGGATCCCAACATACAAACTGCTTATTTAGCAGAGCAAGCGAAAAAAGCAACAAGGCCGTCCAGTGGTGGTGGTAATAATAATACAACTATTGCACCAGATGTAATGAGTAGAGTCGCAGATGCATTGTCTCGATTTTTAGCATCTTCTTACGTTCCAGGTTGCCGTGAGGATCCGGAATTATCAAATGAAGAACGATCAAATGGCTTTCATAGTGGTTGGAAACCACCAGATTGGCTGGTGAAAGTGATTAAACGCTTAGACAAGCAAGCGAATAATGGATTTAAAAGTAAACGAAAAGGTGGTCGTCGTAAAAATGATTTGCTATGCCATGTAGACAGCGTCGAGCAGAGTCATCGAAAACAATCGCATTTGAGTGCATTGGACAGTGTTCCTAGCAGTAGTACTATGGGTGCGTCATTGCAAAGTGGCAGTGAATCATATGAGGAAGCCATATTAACGCAACAATTTATGAATGCCTTGCCAGATGTATTGAAAGTGAAGTTTACTGATGTACAGATCGATTCGCTAAATGAATCTAGCGAAATGAATGGTGACGAGGAGGAGGAGTTCGACGACGAAGATGATGATTATGAAAGAAAGCAAAAATTCCAGGCAAAGCGTAAAGCAAAGGCAAATCATTATTTGCATTTTGCACCAGCAAGTGTTATACACGTAATTGAAACAAAGGCATTTAGTGAAGTATTGCGATTGCTAACGGCATATGAACGTAGTAAAATTCTATCAAATTATCCTACAAGGACTGTATTACAAAATGCATTTAGTGCATTATACGTATTAGTCGATAACAAAGAAAGTAGCAGTAGCAGTGATGAGGCATTTAATAAAAACAAATTGCCACGGACTGATTCCGAAGCTAGGGCAAAATATAGTAAGAATATGAGCCCATTTCAAAATAGTACATTAATACCATTAGCAGCACCAGCCTTGAAAGAGTTGCTTGGCTTGTATGGAGCAAGGAGGATGGATTCTCAAACAACTATACCAGATGCCGTTACCGTATATAGGGAAGATGAAAGTGATTTAAACTTTGCCCATTTTAACAATAAAAGTTCAAGTGGTGCTAATACTGGGGATGATATTTATAATACTCGCAATCAACCATTGAAATTGCAATATTTTGTTTTGCATCGTCCAAATACAAAAGGAGCAAGCGTCGCTTTAAGCAATGGAAAATATGGTGATGGGAAAGGGAAGAAAGCTCATGAGGCAATGATGCGGAAAACAATTGGTTTTGTTGAAAACGAACGGCATAAAGCTGCTGTCAATATGTCTGTAGGGCGAAATGGTGCTAGACAAAACGGTGTGACACTTGCACAGGAAAAGCAAAGAATGAGAGATGCACAGGAAAAGAAGCGTTTAGATGAAGAAAGTAAATTACCAAAGCCATTGGCAGCATTGATAGGGGTTGAAATTATTGATGAAGGCCGATACGAAAGTAAGGAGAGCCGGGCAAACGAGGAAGAGTTGGAGGTAAAAGGTAATCCGAAGAAAGCAAAATGTAAATTTGCCAAATCAGCTTTTGTTGCAGATATTGAGCAAGTCAGTGGTACCAGCGTAGGTGGATTTTGCCGTTGGCGTGGTTGCATTAGTCCAGGTGTTAAAACCGTCAGCGCAAGTGGTAAAACGAAGTATATGTTGTGTAGCTTGCATCAAACGTTACGTCAATTCTTAGAAGGCAGCGGGGCAAAGGATGAATTGGCAAGACATTTACCTAGTAACAAATCAAAGAAATCTTCATCGTCGTCATCATCAAAGGCTGGTAGTAAAGTTGCAGCTGAATTTGGTAAAATCACTGCTACAAGTGCTTTGTTGCAAGAATTGGCGGGGGGTAAACTTGCTGCTACCATACGTGCATTTTGTAGACGTGCTGCACAAGATGCCAAAGGACAAAGTGGCAAAGGCAAAGGGAAAAAAGGAGATAGTAGCAACACTGCAGCTGCTGTTATTGAACAATTGCAACGTGTCGAATCTAAACGTAAGGAATTATTGAAAGATGTTTCAATGTCACAAAAAGTATATGGTAGTGAGAAAAACGTTGCAGAAGAATTGAGAAAGATTTGTGCACTAGGGGTATTTCCTGCTGAAGAATTAGCTGCCATACGAGACGAATACAACGTATTGAACAGGGAACGCGTTGCATTACAACAACGAAAAGAGTTGTCTAAAAAATTAGGCCAAACTGGTACAAGCAATGGTGTAAGCAGTAGACGTAGTAGTAAATCAAGCAAATCTAGCAACAGTACAGTTAGCTATAAAAGTGGCAAAAGGTCTACTCGAGGCAACATTCGTCGAGGTGGAAGAAAAGTTACAAGTAATAACAACAATGTTGGAGATGATGAGGATAGTGATAGTGATTCTGATGGCTCAGATTCAGATGATGAAGCGTTCATCGGCGATCATGGGAAGAAAAAAATACGTTCTGAAGGTGAATTAGAATTAGAATTTTGCAAACGAAAGAATGCAATATTAGTTGCCAGACGTGGACAATTAGAAAGAGCCTTAGCTGCTGGTAAGATGGAAGCAACAAAAGATATGACAAAAATTAAAAAAGCAAAAACGGAAGGCATTGCTTTTGATAAGAAAGGATACCCTCTACCGAAAAAATCTGCTTCTGATGGCGTGAAGAATAGTGGTAGCAACAGTGCTAGGGAAAGAATCACACCTAGAAATCGTGCTGAAGTACGTTTACAAGATGCAAGAGAATTTAGTTCCAAAACATATAATAATGCAACTAGTAAAACTAGCGGCAAAAAATCATCCTCTTTCTCATCCAGCCGAGGCCCATCGCCATATTTAAAAACGCAGAAACAAAGTGGCAATGGTAAAATTCGAAGATCTAAATCATCCATGTGAGCGTGTGTGTGGTCGTGTGTGATTTGAATTTATAGATATGCCTCGGTGTGCTTTTCAGATGCTATATGGCTATGTTCTATTCTCTAGCTAATCCTATGTCAATGTTTACGTATTTTTTGTATTTTATTTTAAAAGATATTATTCCAGCAGAGGATGAGTATGATACTAATAGCATTTTAGCATATTTGAAAAAAAATATTATGAACACAACAAATTTTAAAAATATATTTAAATACTTTTAACTTGATCTTTTCGGCTGTCATATATTCGTATATAAAAGAATTTTTTACTGATCACACATTAAATTTTAATTATTTCATTTTTAACTCGTACGTTCGTATTTTATTATAAAAAAGATTTTAAATCTTTCCATATTTTAAAAATACCTTTTTCAAAAATGTAATTTTTGTTTATTACTGGGGGTGTATCATCTAGAAAAAATTTCTCTTTTTACCAAAACTACTCGAAACTCTTGTGTTGTACCAGATCTGAGAGAGAGAGAGAGGGAACAAGATGTATGTGTGTGTACAGTGTAAAAACATCATACGGAAATCATTCCACCATCTTCTTCCTCGTCGTTGTAGAACCCGACATCAATATTTGTAATTCTTGCTTCTTCATTATTTATCGTAGTTTGCAATATAGACAACTTTGGTGGTGGGTTATTGTGGCGGAGATGATGATGTTACAACAGGTGTTGTTGCTTTGTTTGGGGTGGTAGAATTTGTCGTTTTGGAAATCGTATGAATAATTGATGATGGTGGTGGTGGTGGTGGTGGTGATGATGATGATGATGATGTTTCCACAAGTGTAGAAGATGAATCTAATGGTTTCCGTTTACTAGAAACAGTTTGATCGCTTTGTATTTCCAGTTTTTCTGTTTCTGTTACTGTGTTATTATCATTATTAGTATCATCATTTTTAACGACAATATCATTTTCAATTTGTTCTACTTCCCTTTTTTCTTTTTTGTCTTCGGGTAGTGCTTCTTGTTGTGCTAATTTTTGCAATGATTTTGGTGTCAATTTTTTATAAAGTATTTCTTTTCTCAGTGGTGATAAATACAATTTTTTTTTCTTGTGTTGATTTTTTAATCTCATAGCAGGTGAAGATTTTCCGCTTTAAAGTATCGTTCTGTTTTAATATTATAACTATGTATGAATATGTATCTTTTATTGTATTAAGCAATGTATTAGTAGATCGTAGTTTCATTAATCTGATTTGTTACCATCTTTTTTGGTCGATCTGGTGACTCTGGTACTGGGTTTTTTGACCACACGTCTTTTTTTTTTACCATTCGTATGCGCCGGTTATATTTTGAATTTGAGTACAATTGAACCTAATTTAGTCCAAAAAATGAAAGTAGATGCAATTGAAAACTTGTATGTATAAACCCTGTAGTACAGAGGAAAATATTTATTATATATATAAATATAAAAAGAATAATATGTTATGGTATATTTATTTTTCCTTTACAGAAATAAAAAATTTAATATATACTTTTTACTTTTTCAATTTTCAATATTTTATTTATTTATTAAAAATAGTGGTGAGTGAATTAAGATTACGAACTCCCTCCTCATCATCATTTTTTGTTCATTCATTTTTTTTTTAATAAATTAAGTTTATAGCTGTATAGCTACCTTACTTTGTCTCTGCTGTATCCATGTTATTTGAATGTTGTTGTAATTTGATTTCCTTGACATTACTAACCAAAAAATTATTCAATAATATAGATAATTCCAATAATGCTTGTTGCATAATATTATTATGCAGTGGCAAGTTGTTGTGTAACCTTGGTCTTTGGAATATCCCCATTCCCCATTCACTCAATTGTTGAACCGAACAGAGCTGTGGGCCATGCTGCAGTTCCACAACTGCCGTATCTGTAAGTCGAAGGAGACCAGGAACATTAGCAAATGCAGAGTCACCAACAATATTAGAACAGGAAAAATTGTTGATGAAGACAATAATTTAATAACAATGAAAAATTTTGCAAAGGTAATGGTATATGGCTATATTTGGAATAATCTCTTCAGTAAATGCCAGGTTATTATATTGAAAACTTTCATGTTTTATTTAGGGTTTTGTCTGTGCTATTCTCCTGCTAATCGACGCTCTCAAGTGCTAATCCATGCCAGAGGAAAAAAAGTAAAAACAGCAGGGAGAAAAAGTCAATCTCAGGGGGGGGGGGTGCCAATCGAATTCAAAATTAATAAATTAATTAATTATAATACAAATTAAAATAGATCGACGAAGTGTGGTAAATACATCAGAAGAAAAAATAACTTATACATTATATATATATTTCTTTTTCATCAAAATAAACTATCAATTATCTCATTTGTATAAATAACAGATAATAAGAATAAGAAGAATAAAGAGTAAAAATAATAAAATGCAGCGTTGTACCATTTGTAACACCAATATCAATAATGAAGAAGATGTAATATTTCCACTGTCCAAGAAAAATATCCCAGGATTTATTTGGGCGCATTATAGTTGTATATTAGATATTGTTGGTAATTTAAAAGATGGAGAAATCCCTACGTTCAAATGCAAAACAGTTTGTAAACATTGGAAAAAAAAAGGATATTGTTCCTTTCGTAAAGGTTGTTTTTTCTCCCATCCACCAAATGAAAGATTTAATAAAAAAAATTTACCATATAATAAAAAAAAGCGTATGAAAAAAAGAGTTAAAAATGGTAAAAGTAGAAGGGAAGGCAGGCAAAGGCCAAAAGTAGCCAATACTTCTCGTGCTTCCATTTTAAGGCGATTTTTGTTAGGAAAAATTGGTAGCGAGCGATTGAAAAAAGGTACTGGTATTTTAGATGTTGCTGGTGGAAAAGGTGAATTAGCGTTCGAATTCAATTATGTAAATGGAATTTCTGCGACTGTATGTGATCCTCGGCCAATGCTATTGCAAAAATTTAGAAGAAGATATCGATTAGGTTTATATCATAGAAATCCAGCTTTTGCTAAACATAGTATACCGATGCAAGAACATATAACACCAGATACATGTGAAGACGATTTAAAAATAGCAACACCTGTAAAACATTTACGATTATTTTTTGATGAACGTTTATTTGAAAGAATATCCTTATCAACTTCTAGTAATGATGATAGTAATAATACATCATGGTTTGAAAATTCAATAGAAGTAGCACGTAATACATGTTGGACAAATAAAGGATTAACTCATGAAGATGATGAATGTAATATCAATAATCAAGATTTGAGTGATAAGGATGATGATAGGAGTTGTTGGTGTGATTGTTGTGATAAAGATTATAATGCAGAGCAAAGCTTTCAAAACGCTATTCAAGAAACAAAAGATAATGATGGTGAAGGTGTTGTAATTAAAGATTACGATGCAGCTCTTGATATTTTAACAAATGCAAGTGCTGTCGTTGGCATGCATCCTGATCAAGCAGCTGAACATATTTGTGATTTTGCATTGAAATATAAAATACCGTTTGCTTTAGTACCATGCTGTGTATATTCAAAACAATTTCCAAAACGAAAATTACCAGATGGAACATTAGTAAAATCTTATGAGCAACTATTGCAACATTTACAAAGTAAAGATCCTAGAATACGTAAAAATCGATTGCCATTTGAAGGTAAAAATATTGTATTATGGTATGATCCTAATTTAGAACCTTTAGTTGTAACAAAGAAAAATAAAATGATGATAAATGAAGAGATTATCGTCGATGATGATGGAGTGGGTAAAGATGATAAAGATGATGGAATATCTAGTTTAATTTTTAAAGCTGTTATTGAAGAAATTAGGAAAAGAAATGCAAGGAACAAGTTACCATGTATAGATGAAGATTGAGAATTAACAAATTAATTTTTCATTTTTTATTATCATATCATAGTAAAATATTAAAATTAAAACACCAGCTATTTATGCATATGCATATTTATTATTTTATATAAAATTATTGACACGCGCGTAAGCACAAACACACTAATTTTGACCTTCAGCATGCATTGCGCCATCTAGTACAGCATTTGGTGGTCTATTATGCTCACTCCGTTGCGCTTCTTGATAAATCGTTCTAGGATGTGGTGGTTCTGGTGCATCTTTAGCCGGTGGTGGATTTAGATGCGGCCACATAACAGCTGGATGAGATTCTTCTATACGATGATACAACCTATCCGAATATTCATGATGAGGTGCAGACATTGTTCGTGGTTCACTTTGAACGGTGTTTTGAAAGTTATTTTTACCTAATTGTGTTGTCTCTGCTTCGGGCATTGCGACTAGTCTCATAACTTTATCACATCCTTTTGTTGTCCATGATTCTTTTTCACACATCCTTACAAGCGTTTTCACGCATGGCCCAGCCTTTCCAAAAACTTTATTACATTTATTCCATGAATCGCATAAAATACCAGTAATTCCACCAACACATGATTCTTCTTGTTCTGAACCTGTGGAGCTAGTTGCGCCAGTTGCGCCAGTTGCGCCAGTGGAACCAGTTCAATACAACAATTTGAAAACACGTATTCTTCATATTGATGATGATCTTCAATCTAATATATATATATATATATATATATTCAATTGAACAGATTTTGTTTTTTCTATACATCTATATGTATATCAATGCATCATCGTTGACATGAAGTATATTATTTGTACACATTTTTTTCCTCACTCCCCTCCTTTTTATGCATAAAAATTATACTTGCCCTTTCTTTCCTTCTTTCAATGCTATTTCAATACTAAAGGATACAACGCACACAGCACTAAATCAAGAAAAAACACAACAAATAATACGATAGATCAGGATTGTTAGTGCATTTCAAAATGGAAGTTAATTTAAGTACTAATTTAGTATACTAATTTATGTATATTTGATAGAGAGGTAT
>LT649811.1:0-13262 GCA_900128395.1 Stramenopiles sp. TOSAG23-2
ACAAGCTCAACCTATATTTAATCATGTCATTTGGATTCGTAATGTAGCACAAGGTTTTGGTGGTGGTGTTTATATCTCAGGTTCTAATACCAAACCAACATTTAATAATTGTAGATTTCAAAACAATACTAGTAGCAAAGGTGGTGGTGCCATACGACTTCCATTTCACCCTGACGCACCATCCAGCTCGGGAATATGTGGAACACCGCTCAAATTTACAGGCAAAACAACATTTGCCAATAACAAGGCAAATTATAACGCTGGCAATTCAATTTATATTGATATTACACAACCAACATCTGTTGAAACACCTATGAAAGTTTACTTTGCACCAACATGTTTTCATAATAAATTTATTACATATACAATTAATAATAAGAACAAGAAACAACCTGCAAATATTAATTACAACATTGCTACATCTCCATATAAACTTGCCATCAGTAAACCAGGCACATTAATACCAACTTCCATATCGCCAGGAATACAATTAAAAGGTAGTTTACAAGTACAAGATGTATTTGGTAGAAGCTGTACTGAAATTAAAGATAATGATTACTCTGCAACAGTGCGTTTGCAAAACGATAAACAAATTGATTTTCAAGGTTCGAACGTCTTTTTAATTCGTAAATCCGGTATAGCAAATATTTCATATTTAAATGAATTAAAAATTAAAAGTGCACCATCCGATTTAATAGGTAAACAAATATTATTACAGTTTACTCAAGAAAAATTACAATCTGTAAATACAACAATAACACTTCGTCAATGCAGGAAAGGGTTTCAATCCTCAAAAAGTAATGATGGAGTATTAACATGTAAACCATGTCCAGCACAACAATATAATATTGTTTCAGGTGGAATATGTCACGATTGCCCAACAATTGGAGCAGTTTGTATGGGACAGGATGATGTGTATGTACAACCAGGATATTATGGACATGTTGGACATATTAATACACATTATGGTGAAATATCAGTATTTGAATGTAGTGGTGGTCAATGTTGTCCGCATTTTAACGGCACTTCCCTTAAACTATATGATATAAATGGAATAGGATGCCGTGTTGGAAGTGGAAAGGACTGTGCAACAAATCGTGATCCATCCACTCCATTCTGTGGTTCTTGCATCCCCGGTTATAGCGAAGTATTAGGTAGTTCCATATGTCGTAAATGTACCTACACAAATTGGTTTTGGTTTATCATTCCCTTTCCAATATATATGATATTTATTGTATATTTATTACATAAAACCTATCTTGCAGGAACAAAAAATATTTTATTCACGTTAATATTTAAGACTTTAATGTTTTTTTATCAAGTCGTTGGTTTAGTGTTAAATCCATCGCAATTAGTAAAACGTGTTAGTGGTCCTTTATTAATGCTTTTCAGTTTTAATGTTGCAACGAATGAAGCCGATCATTCCGACAGTAATAGTAATAATAAGACAATGTCTGAAAATCCATTCAATTGTTTAGTACCAAATTTAACACCAATTGGTAAATTAGCATTTAATATATATCCAATTGGTATATTAATGTTATTATGTTGGCCAATATGCATTTATATCTTTCGTAAAAATGAAGAAAAACGAGCAAATTTTGGACCAGCAATCATAACGTGTTTATTATCATTATATGCATCGATGACTAAATTTTTAATACAACTTATTAATTGTCGACCGGTTGGAAATAAGTTAATACTTTATAGTGCTCCTGAAATTATTTGTTTTAAAGATACAAGTTGGATTTGGCAATTATTTGTAATTATTGGTATTATTGGTATTGCATTGGTGCCTTATTTATTATATCGTTATTCAAAATTAAAACGTGAGGCAGGTGGTGTAAAGAAGAATAGGTGGATGCTAGTGGTTACAAAATCGTATCGTGATGAATGTTGGTGGTATACATCAATTGACATGGGACGTCGTTTATTTTTAATTGGTATTGCTGCATTGCCAATGAATCATGAAAATAAACTTATAATGCTTACGTTGGGGTTTTTAGTAGTTAAGACGTTCCATGTATATTTGAAACCATTTCCACATATGTATTTAAATTATGCAGAAGATATTTGTTTGGGTTTACTCGTCTTTATTTCTGCAATTTCATCTTCTAGAGCAGCAAGTTTACACAAAAATACGTATGGTAGTTATGATCATCCAATGGATCCATTTCTTTTATTTTTAGTAATGTGTCCATTTGTTGGTAGTATATTATTTTCCGCTTGGTACATGTATATGGAACGGAAAAAAGGTACTAATGATGAAAGTACAACAGAGGAGAATAATAGTATATTACCGGAACGAGTACACGGTCGGAACTCATGGGCACCAAATCCATTAGAAGATGCATTGAATAACAGTGGTGATAGCAGGAAAACAAAAAGACGTGCAAGTGATATTGAATTGGTTGCTGATGGCCTTGGAGAGTTTCATCTTGATGCATTGACGAATGAAGAAAGAAGAGTTAAGTGATATTGACAGTGTATGTGTGTGAATAATGAGACACCGTATGTTTTCTGTTTTAGGGTTATTCCAAAAAGTCAAAAATCTGAAAAATGAAGTCGGTAGTATCATGTGTCAGTGTAATTTTTCCAATGTAACGTCTATATACGAGGTCGTAGGACCTCAAGTACCTAGTAGATTCGCTTAAGTAAATCGTCAATCTTAAGAATTGGCAATCATCAAAACAGCAACAACAACAAAATAAAAACGAATGTGAGAAATATTATTGGTAAAAAGTACGAACATGTGTCAAAAAAGAAAAAGAGTACGAGAGTCACACCACGCGTATTTAATTTTTTTTATTTGTCATATCGTTCTATATTAAAATTAATATATATACATATGTAACTACTCCTCTCTCTTTCCCTACAGTTCACAGTTCAACCTCACAATATTTCACCCTTCACTAACGTGAATTCATCTACCACTTGCATATCGCTTGAACGTATCAAGTCGAAATGCAAAGTGGTAGAATTATACACGGTTAAAACCCCAGTCGATAGTTCATCCACACGTTTAGCTAAAAATGGTGGCAAACTATGTTGCCCAGGCTTTTTATATTCATCACACCCAGCCCCACCTGCTGTGATATGAACAACGCCTTTTGGATTTATATAATTTTCTTGTGTTACAGTACCATTCGCTGCAATTGGCCAACTGCGTAATGAATGATGTTTATGCCCATTAAAATATATATCAACTTTATATTTCAAAAATAAATCTTCAAATGTTTCTTTTAAATTATTTACAATTTTAGTACTGTCAATATACCATGGTCGATGTCCACCAACAATGATCCATGGCCGTATATGCCTTGAAGCATTTGCTTTAATTAAATCATTTTCAAGCCATTGAATAAATTCACCATTTGCACCAAAGCCACCTGCTGGTAAAATACCACTATCGCCATGATGTTCCTCAGGTGCAGATGTAAAATCTGTTTCTGTATTAATTGTGATATAATGAACTAAACCATAATTAAAGGAATACCACATGTTTGAAACACCACCAGATTCAGCAGATGGCATATGCCAACGTTTATTATATGCACTAAAATTTTGCAATGCATGGCGTTTTTTAGATGATGTTAAACATGCTGGAGAATGGCATTCACTTTCATGGTTACCGACTCCTACCATGTATGGTTTGCTATCACTAATATTCTCAATCCAGTTCATCCAATTATCGTAAACATTTTCATATTCAAATTTTAATGGAGTATGTATAAATGCATCATCTGCATATGATAAATCCCCTACGTGATAGATAAAATCGACTTCCTCCTTGATTTTTTCAAGAGCTTGACGAGTTTTAAACGCATGGGCTCGTTCACCATAACCCCAATCGCCAAATATACTGATTTTATGAACGTTCGTATTTTCTTCAAAATTGGTATCACTTGCTTGTATGGCTGATTTAAACGAACGTGTCGTTGAAAAACCTGATGTTTCATCACCACATTGATAATAATAAATCGTATTTGATTTTAAATTAGGAAGTTCAACATGATGATGATATTCATTTCCATAATATGTAACTTCAATTCCCGTTGCATTCATCGTTAATGCTTCTGGCGTTTCCCCATATTTTACAGTTGAAGTTTTTGTATTTCCATTTTTGGTTGCCCAACTTATTGCCATTCCATGATCACCATTAAATGCTATATGTATTTGTTCCGGTTTTTGTCCATGCACGACGGCGAGAACATATAATAAAATCGTTGTTGTTGTTGATAATATAAGCTTCATGATAATTAGAAACGTTGTCTAACAGAATTTATTGTTATCGTATTACCTTTGTTTGTTCTTCGTTCGTGTCTGTGCCCGCTCTTGCAGAGGTAGGCCTTATGTGTATATTTATCATCAACTGTTTTAGTAATAAATTTTATAAAAGTTCTTTTTTCGTCGGCGTGTGCCAATGTTATTTACATGTTAATTATGCGAAGTTGGAAGCAGGTTGATTTGACATTTTGACTAAGAAATTAGAATATTATATATCCTTGTTATGGTGATTTAGTATGGGAATAGCAGGTGTTATAATTTAATGCTGTGTATATATTATTGCGATAGACATATTGGTACTTAGTAGAATATGTATGTTACATATGAAACAGATAATACGTAATACGTATACGTAATACGTAATACGATATACGATAATACAAATTTTGATAGGAGTAGAAATTGTTAATGTTATAGTAATTTAAGTACGTCTATCGCAATAATATATACACAGCATTAAATTATAACACCTGCTATTCCCATACTAAATCACCAACCCGACGCAAAAACAGCCGGCGCTTCGATTTCCGACATTTTTCGTATGATATTTTATATACCACACCTGCTATTCCCATCATTGGAGGGGATATTTATTATAACACTACACAGTATTGCATTTTTGATATAAAATGTCTTCTCGCGAGACGATGATGCAGTCCATGCACGATATTGTTCATCTTCTTTTTTTTTTTCAATCATGATATCATGTGGACGATATCGTGTATTCCATTGTGTTTTCTCACGATGCCTCTCCTTTTCACGTCTTTTCTCTTCATACGCATCAGGATCTAATGGTGTTATGGAATATGTCATTCTCACTTTATCAATATATCGTTTTCGCTCCTCTTCAAATTTTTGAAATAATTTTTTCGTATGTGCACTTAATTCTCTTTTATATTTCTTTTTCCCAGTTGGCGTTGGTGGTTTCACATTGAATCTAAATTGACTTTGTTTGCTTGGAGAACTACCATCATGAGTTGCTGGTCTTTTCTTTATTTTTGCCATCGCCTTTCTTCCTCCTTCTTCATCATCGTCATTATTATTATTGTCATCATGATCCATAGCAATGTTATTATTATTATTATTTTCTTTCTGATTATTATTGTCATTATTTCCACCCTCTCCATTGTTATCATTCGTATTGTTATTATTATCGACGTTTCTATTTTTATTTTTTAATATTCCACGCGGCTTCTTTCTTTGTGGCGATATACCAGCTGTTGTATTTGGTCTTCGTTGTTGATTGATGTAATACGATGGTGGTAAGAAATGACAATGCAATTCATTTGGTTGTTGTAAAACAGATGAATGCGTGGATGATGGTGGACGTTCATGTTGTTCTTCCGTTGGTACTATTTCAAATCCAGCATCCATTGTTGTTGTTGTTATTATGTTATACTACTATAATTTTATGATAATAAATATTCTTTCTTATTGTTTTGATTTATAAATGTTACATAAACAATACAAAAGGTCCAATGTATCGTATACACACATATACATATGTACTTTCCTAGGTTCAACATGTAGTTTTTTATTTGTCATAAACACATAAAACGCTTCACCATTTAGCATCGACATACCATGGTATAGCAGGCACAGAGCATGGGGATATATTTTTTTTAGTCGGAACTCATGACGGAGAGAATCCTTAAAAGGAAACCCAAATTAAACTTTTTACATATAGGAAGATATCGTATTGTAAAAATCGTACTAATATAGACAACACACTATCAACTATCATTACATCATCATCAGATTATAGAAAAGTGCAAAAAAGAATAAATAATATTTTTTTTTTCAAATTGACGACTGCTGGATGGACTGGTTGCTGGGTTGCACAGAGAACTATTATAGGATCCGATTTGCATATTTGAGATATAAATATATATATATGTCTATATATAGTGCACCACTTGTCGTCTATTGTAGTAGATATTAAATGATGGAATATATATAATAGCTTTGACTTATTCAACATATTGGACTACAATCAAGTGTAAAAGACATAAATGATGAATACCAATACTATGCCTCGAACACAAGAACTGACGGAAATTTCGCACAAAACTTCGGAGATAAGTAATGCAACTCGTCGCAACTCATGGGCTGAACAAAATCAACGTCGAGAAAGTATTCGAATATTGGGGAAAATAATTGAACTGGATGAGTGGTTAGATTGGCGAATAAAGTGGGGACAGCGTGGGGCGGCAATTAATTCTGGTCTTAGTTTGCTGATTTTTATAATTAACAGTGTGTTTTTTGGTAATAATAACGTTGTTCTTGTCACATTATTTGTTGTATTTGCAATAGGGGTCATCGCGAGCGTGTTACTACTCTACTACAAGAACGTCTCCTTTGTCATCGCTCGAAGGTTATTAAAAGAAGTGAATGTAGTGATGATTCTAGTACTATCAATCTTAATTTTTACAATTGATTGCGTGGTGCCCTATAGTAGTTTTTCCCCGATTAATGGATTTATTTACGTTGTGTTTGTGTCGTTATTTTTATCTTCGGATGCGATAAAAAAGAAAAGTAGAAAGGTTGTGTTGATAGCCGGATTCGTGTTTGTGCTTGGTACTTTGTATCTAATTTACGAAAGAATATTTACTGGGACTGATGTTGGTGTTATCCTCTTCAAATATAGTGATAATTATATCTTTCATAAACGCTCGATAAAACGATCGTGTTATGTTCAAATCTTTTTATTCAGTTTAAATGGGCTATGGATCATGTTTAAAGATAAGAAAATGGAAATGATGATGTTTGCTACGGGCAATATCTACCGTGAAACGGGCACCGCATCAAAATATGTTGAAGATACTCAACATTCTATGCAAATGCGACGCGAAACAGCAGATTCAAGGGTATAGTAAATTAAATTTTTTTCGGTAAAAAATAAAAGAGCAAAAAACACTTCTCCTTGTTAAAAAGAACGCGCGCGAGAGAGATAGTAAAAAATATAAAATATATACGTTTCGCGGACTATGATAAATACTTTACACCCAGTACGATGTACCATCCGTCATAGTCGATTTCAGTGAGATAGATTATACATTATGATATCATACATGATATCTGATATATTGATTATACTGAAATACGTATTAATGTTGGCTTGGTCACTATACGTACTATTTATTCTTTGGAGAGTATGATTAGGAATTGTCACGAGTAGAAAATAAAAAATTAAAATATACCACGTGCGGACATTTTAGAGTGCCACACCATATATACGCACGTATTTTTTTATTTAAAAACAAACCACGTAAAACAGTGAATCACCCCGCCGTCTCCAAAAAACTACTTCTTCTCTCGATTTAGTACTAGCAGGCGTGATTCAATTTTTAATATATTATTTTAAATTTTTACGAGTTCTCTCTCCATCTTCTTTTTTTCCCGCCCTGCTTGTGGGAATTAATTAATGGATGTGTGTATACCTTCAAGGTAATCACACCATCACATGTCATATTTTATTACACACACACATATATATAATAATACAGAGGCGCACTACCAAATACGATATTATATTCTTAAATAAACAAAGGCAAATAAAGAAATAATACATACACATATCATGTACACATTTGTGATGATATATGTACACACATATATAATATTTTCTTTCCCCTTTTATTTAAAAATCGTATATTACTTACATAGAATGTATATACTATATAACCCTTACAAAGGGCGTACATATTCTACTTTGTAATCGAATTGCATACCTAATTCTCCTTTTTGTCCATCATATTTAAATCTGACAGGACTTGTAACTACATGTGCTACATGAATTCTTCCAGTTGGTGTTAATATTGTACCAACATTACGTCGTAATGTCGCAGGTCCGAAAATGCGCGTAAGCTCATTCAAATCTTCAAAACGACGTACTTCATGTAAAAATGGTATGGTAATATTTTTTTTCGTTGTTTTACTTTTTGTTTTATTACTCGTTTTCTTTTTTTTATTACGACCAGTTGTAGTAGTACTATTACCATTTGTTTCTTCATCTTCCGTTACTTCCTCTTCTACTTTATCATAATATTCTTGACGTGCATGTTCATCCAATTCACGCCATTTTTTAGCAATTTCATTCAGACTTAATGATTTTAATTTCATTTCTTTACGAAAAATATTAAATGCCGTAAAACCAATAGGTGCAGTTTTGTTCCTTACACTTAAAAGGCGTCTTCCCGTACCACTTGCTTGAAACAAGGAAAGGTAAACATCTTGTGGCATTTTAAATTTTAATGTACGTTTTTCTTTCACTTCATAAATATTAGTAGATGTTGAACGAGAATTACCAGAAGCTGAACGTGCTAAGCTACCATATATTGAACCACTAATTTTTAATTTAAAAATTGTACGTTGTTGTTCAATAATTTTTTTCTCTGCTGCTGTTAATTTCTTCGTATATGTCGCTAGATATTCAATATCACGCTCATTTTTCTTATTCTTTTTTGATTGTTTTTTCGAAGTTTTTGATGATGTCGTTTTTTGTTTTTTATTTTTAGAGTTTAAATTTGTTTTTACTCTTTTTGAACGTTTCGAGGAATTATTATTTTCCATATTGTTACTACTAGTAGTAGTAGTACCACTACTATTACTACCATCATCACTGTTTCCTTTTTTGGTTTTATTTTTGTTCTTCATCGTCGTCGTGGTCGTTGTTGTTGTTGACGTCGTATTTCTTGTAGTAGAAGAAGAAGAGGAAAATTTTCTTTTTTTTTGAAATGATAAACGTCGTTTTGCTAATTTTCTGCGTGTTGCTAAACGTGTTGTTTCAACATTATTTGTTGCATCGTTTTCATCATCAGCAAATACATTTTCAACTAGTTGTTCATCTGTCAATGATGTATCAATAGTTGCTTATATGTGTGTATGTGTGTGTGTTAGTTTTTGAATTATATTGTGGTTTCGAGAGAAGGATTATTCTAAATGTGCATGATTCAAATATATATATATATATATATATATCAATGGTATATATTTATATTACTACTTACGTGGCATGGCCATCAATCTATTTTGTTTTGACATGGGATTTATTTGTAAAAAAATAAATGAATACAAAATAATGAAAAAGTACAAAATTAAGAATGATATGATCTGATATAATATGGTTCGCACTAAATGTATATTGTTATTGATTGTTTGTATTTTATAAATATATATATGTCACGAGAAATCTATATAATTTTTTTTTCCCATTGTTATTAGTGTTATTTTGTGCCACCGTGTGAAGAAGAAAATCAAAAATAATTCGCAAATTATTTGAAATTCTCATTTTCTTGCTTCGTATAAACTGCCATTAGTCGTACTTAAATGGACCATATTCGTAGGTCGAATTCCCTAGATAGAAGATCAAACTCAAGGCAGGGCCGCAATGCTATTGCCTTCTAAAATATCGCAATGCTATTTAATGGTATTTTCCAAGTCAGATATAAAATATCTCAAGTTCTCCCTGTTAATACTAAAATTTCCCCCTTCAAGTATAAATTATGGGTCATTTGATAGGTGTAAACTTTCAAAATCAACTGCTTTTCAAAACTGTTTGTTTTTAAAATAGCAATATTTCATGTCCCATTTACACATATAATATAGGTATGGTTGTCTACATTATTAATACAATATCCACACATGAATATTACGTCCATATTGCATCCATCATCAATAAAACCAACAACAAATTGACACAAAACATGAAAAAAAGCACTTCGAAACAATAGAAACACGAGTAAAGGTACGAAAGCAAACAAACTGAAGAAGACAAAAGATATAATATAATAATAAGAGAAATAATAATAAATAATTATTAATAATAATAATACTATATATATATACATATTTATAACCCAACATGATGCAGGAACCAGCAGGTTTAGTAAATGGCCAAATGAATGAAGGCATGGTCAATGTTTTGAAAGATTTAGTAACAAAACAAACAACACAATATTTAGAAGCAGAAGAAGATCGTGTTGATGATATGATCAAGAAATTGGACAATATGGATGAAGATGATATTGAAAAAATGAGAGAAGTTCGTAAACGACGATTGAAAGCAGAAGCAGAACGTAAACATAAATTACGTCAACAAGGTATGTATTTTCATTGAAACCACATCATATACTATATATATATATATACATTTCGACAGTTATATTTTTTTTGAAAAATACAGTAAAAAACTAACAGACATTTATACACATACAATAATATATATATACATACACAAATAAATGATATAGGTCATGGTGAATATAATGAAATTAGTGGTGATAAAGAATTTTTCGCAGCATTAAAGAAGTGCCCAGCAGCTGCTATTCATTTTTATCGTCCAGCAACAGAGCGTTGTAGAATTATGGACAAACATATGAAGATATTGGCAAAAAAATACGTGGAAGCGAAATTTTTAAAAATCAATGCAGAAAAATGTCCATATGTATGTGAAAAATTACAAATATGGTGCTTACCAAGTGTTGTTTTAGTGAAAGGAGGCAAAACAAATTATACCATGGTTGGGTTCAATGATATGGGATGTGAAGATGAATTTGAAACGGATGAAATGGCATTTGTATTAGGTGAAAAAGGCATTATTAAATACCAAGGACCAGCGCCAGAGGACAAAGAACAAATTCCACGTGGTGGTAAAAGACGTGGATTTAACAAACATCAAAAATCATCGTTTAGACAACGTGAAGATTCTGATAGTGATTTGGACGATTAAGTCTCTCTCTATAAATTATTCCTTTTTCGACAGAAGGAACGGAAAAAAATATTACGAGATGGTAAAAAAATGATACGAACGATTAGAGAGGAGGTGATGAGTGATGAGAGGTACGCTTCGTACGAAGTAATTAAAAAAGTTGTGTGTGTATGTGCATAAAAATTTAAACCATATACTCGTACGATAAAACGTAGTTCTTAAAAATGCGTGTGTTAAATATTTTATAAAAAAATATTAGTTTTTTTCGTACACACGATATTCTTTTCTCTCCCTTCCTCACTTATCATCCTCACCCTCATCACCACCAATATATAATACGAAGTATATACGTTCGTAATATGCTATGAACCGGTTCGTACATTTGTTTTGTTTTCTCACACCAACCAATCCAATACACCAGGTAATGGTGGAAAATATTCTTCCCCCTCCCCATCATCTTCGCCACTACTACTACCACCACCACCAATATCTGCTACATTTTGTCGTAAATGTGGATGTTTATTTTGATTATTATTGTTGTTGTTTGTTGTTCGTTTCTTTTGTTCATGCAATGCAGCTAAACGCGCATTTTGTAATTCAAGTAAACCATCATTTAATTTTGGTAATAATGTATGAAATGTTTTGGCAATATATTTTACATTTTTATCATGATTATCAACAAGTATATCTATATCTTCACTATTACTACCATTTGATTGATGGGATTGTACAATCGATTCTTCCCATTCATTTGCATATAACATTCTACATGTAAATGGTCGATAATATGGTTGTAATAAAAACAATGCCGTCTCTACAGGATTTGCATCTTCTGGTAATGGTTTTGGTACTAAATTTTGACGTTTATTAATTACACCATTGAATGAATTATCACCATGAAACCAAATCGTTGCACACATACGATTATTTTGTTGATTATTATTTATTGTTGATGGCAATACACGATGCAACATCGTAGTACTTGAAAATAAAACAACTCGTCCACGAATTGGGGAAATATCTACTGGATCTTGTAAAATAGGATATAAACGTAATTCCCCACCTTGTTGTGGTTCATAATCATTCATATAAATAATTGCAGTTATTATTCGATGATCTGTACTTTCAGCAGCAAAATTTTTAAAATGTTTTTCTGCTGGTTTACCAACAATTAAGCTAGCATCTGTATGTATTGGAAAACATGCATTGTTTCCGCCATTATATTGAAGTTTCAATGGTGAAATACCATTTAAAATACCTAAATTAGGTATATATTTATCTATCATTTGTTTCATTGTATTATCCGTATTAATAAAATTGCAATTTTTCAATGTATCACTTGTTATTAAATCTGGTTTTACCATAGAATCTAATTCATATATATTATGTTTTGGAAATACCTTTGTTTCATCAGATGGTAAAATTAAATGTGTATGATTAATATCCATCGCATCCATTTCCTTTGCTATTGTAATTTCCTCCCGCAAGCTAGATATAAAATTGGTATCAAATACATTATCTAAAACACAATATCCTTCATGTTGTAATTGTTGAAATTTTGATTGTAAATTATTATTAGTTAAAAAAGGTAAAGTAAATTTTAAATCTTGTAATGGTATTTTAGATGTTGCCATTTGTAATGCTTTCATCATTTCTTTATTCATTGCCATCCTTAGTTATGTTTGTTAAATGTATATATAATATTATCTCTAATTCGGTATAATTATGATATTGTTTTTATTTTTTTCCTTTGTCTTTCGATACCACCACTATGAATCGCTATGAATTTATCCTTTTTTTTTCTTCTTTGTCTTTCTATCCCGACATACCACCGCCACACTTGCTATGAATAATATTTTCTATATATTCAATAAAATTGTTCGTCGATTTTTTTATTTAATAATAAAGTAGAACTGTATTTCGCTTTAATCACAATCCTGGCAATCAAGGTTGGAAAAAGTGCATCTCAAAAGTGCATTTTTAAAAATATTCACTATGAGTAAAATATTTGTATAAATTGTTGTTCGTTATCGGATATTTTGTCATAATAATTATTTGATATTTTAGTGATTTGATCAAATTCTTTTCACACGAGTATTTGATATAGTAAGTGAGTAATATTCTGTACTTGTATCCTAAAACACGACAAATGTACTTTTGACCTTAATATAGAACTATCATGACTATAGCTATAAGAATATAGAGCTCCCAGATAAATTTTAATTACTGGCAATAGCATTACACAGCACTGAAATACCATATTTGG
>LT649812.1:0-13262 GCA_900128395.1 Stramenopiles sp. TOSAG23-2
TAAATTGATATCGTATCATCATTTAAACTGTATTCGTGTATTGTTATTGTATCTTTGTCTATTGCATGAATTATCAGTGTAACCTGTATTTAAAATAGTATAATATGATATTTTAAATTACAATTATATTAAAAGTATCATATACCTGTACTGTATGTAGCAATAATGCCATAGTTGCCATACTACCGATTATTATATTTTTTATTATTCTTCCAGGTAGTCTAGTAGTACCACAAGTACTGTATTACAGGAGCTACCTGTATTGTGCTATATTATTAGCTTAGATTTTTAATATTATAAAGTAAAAGAATAAACAAAAAAATGGTGATGACGCAGTCCTATGTATAGACTACGGAAATTCTACGAGTATACGCTTATGTATTATACTGTACGTACTATGTACTGAGAGAATGATATGTAGTGTGGAGATGATTAAGGAAAATCTCTTTTTTCCATGAACCGAATTGAAGTTGTGCCTCCTGTGGTGTGCCAGTGTGCTATTTATAATAAAATAAATAAAATAACGACTAAGCGACATATACTGTATTATTTCAATTATTCAACAGAAAAGAAAAAGAAAAAAAGTTATTCATATAAAAGATTAACGATTCAAAACAAATAAAAAATAAAAACAAACAAAAAATAATATATACAGAGAGAGAGAAATTAAACTGTACATGCATATATAGAAATATAAAAGTGTGTATTGATTGCAAAATTTCAAATTGCGAAAAGAAATATTTTATTACAATTAAGAATATATATTTAAAATGTCCTCTAATAAATTAAAAGGTAATAAAATTATTGGGATAGTAAAAGAGGTATATAATAAATGGGAACGTCGTGCACCTTTATGTCCAGTGCATGTAGAGCGTTTGGTAAAACAAGGTTGTCGCGTATTGGTGCAACCATCTGATCGCAGAATTTTTACAAATATTGAATATGAAAAAGTAGGAGCTGAGATAACGGAAGATTTATCACCTGCATCTGTGATATTCGGAGTGAAACAAGTGCCAGTAGAAGATTTATTACCAGAGCGTAGTTATGTTTTTTTCTCACATGTCATCAAGGCACAACCTGAAAATATGGAATTATTAGATTCAATTTTAGAGAATAATATACGATTATTTGATTATGAAACTATCACTGTTGATGGCTCAAGGAATAAACCACGATTAGTTGCATTTGGTGGATTTGCTGGAAGAGCTGGAATGATAAGTGCACTGCGTGGTTTAGGAGAAAGAATGTTGTGTTTAGGTTATTCAACGCCTTTCTTAAACATTGGCAGTTCGTATATGTATCCATCACTAAACGATGCAAAAAGTGCTGTGCGCCTAGTTGGTGGTCGTATACAACATGCTGGACTTCCACAAGACTTCTCTCCATTAGTATTTGGGTTTACTGGCAATGGAAATGTTTCACAAGGTGCGCAAGAAGTTTTTGAGGAATTACCACATGAATGGATATCGCCAAATGATTTAAAACAATTAACACAGGATGGTGGACGTAGTGATTTAGTATATGGATGTGTCATAGAAGAGGAACATATGGTGAAACGTGATGATGACGGTACGGGTAAAAATTTTTCACGAAACGAGTATTATCAGCATCCAGAAAAATATAGTCCGATATTTCATGATCATATAGTGCCTTACATATCATGTCTTGTGAATTGTACTTATTGGGATCATCGTTATCCACGTTTAATAACGAAAGATCAAATCAACGAACAACATATGGACAAAAATATCAAGAAAATGATTGCAGTCGCAGATATATCATGTGACATTGAGGGAAGTGTTGAATTTTTGACCAAATCATCATACATCGAACAACCTTTTTTCCTATACAATCCAATAAATGATGAAACGACTGAATCATTAGAAGGCAACGGTATCTTAATGTGTGGTGTAGACATTTTGCCAAGTGAATTGCCAAATGAAAGTAGTATGCATTTCGGTGATGCTATGTTTGATTTTGTCATGCCACTGGTAACGTCTGATGGTACATTGCCATATGAGGAGCAAGTACATGATTTACCAAAGGCATTACACGGTGCATGCATAGCAAGCAATGGTAGCTTAACACCATCATTTTCATATATTGAAAGCATGAGAGCTGAGCGTGAACGTAATCATTTGAAACAGCGTTTTGAATTGATGGAAGAAACTGCAGGTAATACCGTAATACGAGTAACTGGACATTTATTTGACAGTGGATTTATCAATAAAACATTGGACATTATCGAAGATTGTGGTGGTCAATTTTATATTGTAGAAATGGACGTTCGACCAAACAGTGAAACGGAATTTAAAAGTAGCGCGGATATACAAATAAGTGTGGCAAATGGCCGGGATGGCTTAAAAGAGATCATGACAAAATTAGATGCGTTAGCTGATGTTGTACCAAAAGCTGAAGCAGTTATTGCGGAAATGCCGTTTGATTATTGCAAAGGTGATTTTTCAAAAACATTGCATGGGGGTGTTGGGCAAGAACAAATGATATTCAAAGATCCACCTTCCATGTCATTTACTGGCAATAGTAATAGTGATGAAAGCAATGTGAGTAATGGTAGGAAAAAAGCGGTTGTATTGGGTTCTGGTTTGGTAGCAAAACCAGCCGTAGAGTACCTTTCACGTCAAAACGATGTCGTTCTACTTTCATCAATCGAAGAGGAAGCGATTAACATTATTAAAAGTGTTGGAAGAAGTCATGTTCAATATAAAACGGTAGATGTTTTAAAAGAAATTGATCTTGTCCATCAAGAAATCAAAAATGCTGATGTTGTTTTAAGTTTATTGCCTGCAACAATGCATGTGCCAATAGCCAAGCTTTGTATCAAATCGTGTAAACCCTTGGTAACAGCAAGTTATGTTAATGATGAAATGCAACAATTAAATGAAGAAGCAAGTGATGCATCAATACCAATATTATGCGAAATGGGACTTGATCCTGGTATGGATCATATGAGTGCCATGAAAGTTATAGATGAAATTCATCATGACGGTGGATCTGTAGTACATTTTTCTTCTTTATGCGGTGGTCTACCAGCGCCAGAAGCTGCAAATAATCCTCTGCGCTATAAATTTAGTTGGAGTCCAAAAGGCGTATTATCAGCTGCTAAAAATAGCGCTCAATACCGCGAAAATGGTCAAATCATACAAGTACCTGGGGAACAATTATTATCATCTGCAAAAGCCGTAGATGGATTTCCCACATTATCACTTGAGCAATTACCAAATAGAGATTCTCTTCCTTATGGGGAATTGTATGGTATACATGATGAAGCAGAAACTGTTTATCGTGGTACGTTGCGCTATGCTGGGTGGTCTAAAATTATGAATGAAATTTCCAAAACGGGGTTATTTGGCACTGGCAATATGCCTAATGATATTGAAAGCTGGCAAGAATTATCGGAAAAACTTAATATAACAAATACAATACATGATGATGATGCGCTTGCATGTTTAAAATGGCTTGGTGTTTTTAGTGAAAATACTGTCCATAACAGCCCTAGTGGTGAAGTTGGAGATGCATTTTGTTCCTTACTGGAAGAGAGACTAGCATATGGGAATGACGAAAGAGACATGGTATTGATGAAGCATGATTTTGTTGTCTCACATGGCAATTATATGGACAATTTGAGTAAGAAGACATCTATTTTTATTGGCTATGGTGATGCAAATGGCGATAGTTCAATGGCAAAAACTGTAGGGTATACGATCGCTATTGGTGCACAATTGATATTGGACGATGTGGTGAAAGGTAAAGGTGTTCTTATTCCAACAACGCCCGATATTTACATCCCAGGTTTGTCATTATTAGAGAGAGAAGGTATTGTTTTCCATGAAGAATAAGATCTTAAAAACAAATAATTTGTGTGTGCAAGTGTATATATTTTTACTCTTGTGTTACGAGGACTATTGGAACTATCGTACAGTAATATTATTATTACACAATACTATAAATTTATACCAGCCAGCGTCGTTCGTTTTTAGTCGCTACCTGGTACAGTAGCTCTATTATGTGAAACAACATGATATGGCCCCTTAAAAAAATGGCCATTTTATCTTACTATCTAATATGCCGGTAGCACGCTAGCCCAGCTAGAGCTAGAGCTAGCCGGCTAGCTCTAGCTACTTGCTACCGTGCTACGTTACTCTGGCACCATAGATTTTCCTTGCAGTATAAGTATACTGTAATATAGTGCTACGTGCCTACTTGGTAAAAATATTATTAATATATAGTAGTGATATATACATACGTGCATACAGAGTATATACATTAACAGAGTACATATATTTTTTATATCTGATTAAAATATAAGTATCAGACTACATAAATATAAATAAAGTACATTAAAGATAGTAAAACGGGAAAATGGATTCGTTTATGGTGAGAGCAAAAGATTTTGTGCCAATTGGATATTTGTTTAAATCTGGCAAGAAAACAGCTTTACTAAATACTGGCCTTAAGCGAAGATTTTTCTTCTTCGCTAATAATTGTTTACACTATCAAAATGAAGATACTTCTAAGAAAATAAATGGAACAATTGACTTGGAAAATATTGAATATTACATAACTAGAAAGAAGTCAAATTCATTGATAAATGAAGAATTTCAATTCGAATCTTCTATTGATACTGACGGTATGATATTATTTGGAGAAAATAGAAATTGGATATTGGCTTGCACAACAAGTAACCAACTACAACTAATTGAAACACTACTTGTGCAACAAAAGGCACAAAAGTTAACTATTTTATTTGACGGTATGCTGAGCAGGAAAGTTAATCTCATGGTAGCAGTTAAGAATTATGGATACCTCGTATCAAATCCATCTGGGATGAAAAAAATGTTGATGCTTTGTAAGCTTGACAGGAATTTACTTACGATGACAGACTGTATGCAACTTTCAGAAAATATTACGCAAATTTCTAATAGTGTAGGCGTAGTTAATAACAATAATGCAAATCAATTTTGGATATTACGCAATAATAACACATTTTTGAATAGTACCCCTAAACGGAAATTATCCATATTTACGGCATCAGATAAGTCAGCATTAGAATGGGTCGCCGCTGCAAATTGGGTATCTAAAATAGATACAGCACAGAACAGTAATTCATCTATGAACGGGAAAAACGATGTATATTACAACAATGAATTAAGTAGTGAAAATATTAAGATAGAGAAAATGAAACAACGTCAAAAACGTCAACAAAAACGTAGAGACAAAAAAAAAAATACGAAGGATGTGAGTGCTAGTGCTACTTCTGGAAATGAGAAAACTAGTAGTGGCAGAAAAGTTGGTAGTAGACGCAAAGATAGAAGAGCATCTTCGACCGTAGGAAAAGCACGTCAAATGCTACAAAAGCAAAATCGTCAGAAAAATATGAATTCCCATCGTCGTTCTGTGAGTACAACTGAAGTGGATAAAAAAATGAGTCGAATGAGTCGATTGCGAATAAAAAGAAGATCTTCCAGTCGAAGAAAATTTAACGTTAAAAACGCATTGGCTAAAAGAATCTCTTCTGCGGGGAAAGATTTATTCAATAGTGCAGTAGAAAAATTACGTGCCCGAAAAGTAGCTGAGGAGGAGCAAAATCAATGTAAAAAAGATTTTAGCGATTTGCTTAGTGAGAGAGTTGATTTTTGGCAAAGTGATATGGACAATCCTGGTCAACAAAAATCTTTGTATGAATTGTTAAATACATTAGATGCTCATTTTCCTGAGTTGTTTTCAACGGCTTTAATATCTGCTCAGCATGATAAATACTTTCAAGCTGTGGATGAAGAAGAAGATGATGTTTATAAACTCTTGCGTAAATATCTGAAGAAAGCCCTTCTAAAGGTTCATCCAGATCGTCAACAAAATGCAACGTCTGAAACCAAGATATTGGCGGAAATAGTTTGTCAAGTTTTGCAAGATATTTGGAGTGATTCAAATTGAAATTCATTTTTAAAAATTTAAAAGGTATTCAATAAACTGTAATTCAACTAATATAGCATCACATATATAAGTTTCTCGATCAAATTCGATCATAATCTGAATCATTCCATAAGGACCTTGAACATCTTGCACTATTTGGACTGATGCAACTTGTTTATTTTCATATGTTACATTGAATTGCGCTTTATTGCTAACATTTTTTGGGTGAATAGAAAATAAATCCCCATTACCAAATGCTTCAATATCGTTTCTTGGATCATATCTTGGTTTCTCATCTTGAAAATTTCTATTCATTTTACCTTCAAAATCATGATTCCGTATGGTATCTATTATATCTGCTCCTGTTATTGAAAAAAAACCATGTTTATCAATTAAACTTTTAGGCGGCTCTTGAGGAATAAAGTGTATTTGAATTGGTATATGATAGTTTTTAACTTTCTCTGGATTGTTAATGGTATCCTCACATATACTGAATGTGACGAAGTAGGTGTATTTGACTAGCTTTCCTAAGAAGGATGGTGGCATTAAATTTGGTAATTTTAGTGTATATTTGACAACCACGTCTCTACCGTCGCTCGGTTTAATTTTGAACTCCTCAAACATTGGCGTTCCATACAATATACAGTAACCTCTCTTCCCAGTATAATTCACGAAATGTGGCATATTTTCAGGCACGTCGCTCATTGTTCCACAGTTTTGTACACTAATATCATTTAATTTTCGATACACTTTTGGCAACTTTATCGCTTTATCAACAAGTATTTCATGCCCGATAGTCACATGGCCATGAGTTTGCACACCGACCCAAAAACTGCTACTCATACTTTTATCCACATTACCAGGAACAAACATATTCGATTTATCACGTGTATGTATAAGACATTCAATTTCTTCACCTACGTAAAATTCATTTGTTTCAAAACGAGCAATCAGATCTTTGCATTCACCAATACTACCAATATTTCTATTCATCATTTTCAAATTTACCAAATCGATCCTTTTTGTTTGTTTTTTCTTTTCTATTTCAATACTATTTTCTTAATATTTATTTAGGTAATAATTTTTTTGCAATTCTTCAATTTCTATTTCAATACTATTTTCTTAATATTTATTTAGGTAATAATTTTTTTGCAATTCTTCAATTTAATGTAATCTATAATTTAAATTATTGTTGCACTACCAGCCCAGCCAGGTAGCTACTTTTTGGAAGGAGTTGTGTGAAAAAAAGTATTACTCTGTATTACAAAAAATACATATATTTTATATATCGATAGTGCATATTTATTTATTAATAAATAATAATAAGCACCACATCAGTGAAGAAGAAATATGATTGATGATAAGCGCGTATTAGTATTTTATATCCTCGTAATACGTGACCAATTATACGACGATAGCTATAATTAGAATAATAGTATTTACAATAGGAATAATAAGTAAAAAATATTAAGGATACTAGCCCTATACCACCAGGTGGTAGCTAACATCGACACAGCCTTTTTTTATGTTTTTTTATGATGTTCGGAACTATTTATTAGTCCTCTACTTCTTGTGGTGCACTGGTGACCAGGTGACACTAATAATACAGTAATGTACGTTAGTTGTATTATACAAATCTAGGCATATGTTTACATCCTCTAATAAAACTAATAACACTCCTTGTTGTATATTTTAACAAATATAATAGAAGAAGAACAAGAGCGATTATAATGGGTGCTGGCTGTAGAAAAGCTGCTGGTGACCTAATAAAACTAATAACACTCCTTGTTGTATATTTTAACAAATATAATAGAAGAAGAACAAGAGCGATTATAATGGGTGCTGGCTGTAGAAAAGCTGCTGGTGACAAATGGAGTGATATAAGAGATGGTGATGAAAAAATATTTAAACTAGATGGGTTGTTCCAAGAAACAATTAAACATAGAAAATTTATTGTAAATACAATAGAAGGTCAGGATGAGGAAGCTATGGAAACATTTAAAAAACTGGGATTAACAGCATTAATCATAGATAAATTTTATAGTACGTTTAGAGCGATTGATGGTGATAACGGTGGTGAGATTGATATGCACGAGTTTTATGTCTTTTTTGATTTAGAAGAATCGCCCTTTGTTGATAGGGCATTTGCACTTTTTGACCGTGATGGTTCAGGGCAAATTGATTTTGAAGAGTTTGTCACTGCGGTCTGGAATTTTTGTACAACTCCAGCAGCAGAATTAATAGATTTTGCATTTAATTTATATGATTTAGACGGGTCTAAAGACTTGGACAAAGAAGAGGTTAAAACGTTAGTAGGGGAGATTTTAGGGGATAATGGTACAACGGATAAAGAACTTGAAGAAACTGGTGGTGGTGGGGACATTATGGATATGGCTAAAATTAATGTAGATCGATTGATGAAAGATCTAAGACCTAGCAAAAATGGATTAATAGATATAAAAGCATTTCGTAAATTTGTGGAGAGACAACCAGTCTCGATGAAACCAGCATATAAATTGCAACAAACGCTGCAATCGAGAATTATTGGAGAAGCATATTGGAAGACTGCGTCTAGGAAAAGAGACAAAGTTTTAGCTATGGCAAAGGGTCAAGTTGATGGGAAAATTAATACAAAAGCGGGTGGAGCTGATGTAAATGAATAGGAAAAGAGACAAAGTTTTAGCTATGGCAAAGGGTCAAGTTGATGGGAAAATTAATACAAAAGCGGGTGGAGCTGATGTAAATGAATTTGGTGTTGAATTTATTCAAAGTGCTACAAAAAAAGCAGCTGGGAAAGATGATATCAAGGGGCGTTATGATGAACTTGCAAATGATGAATACGAAGCAGCAAAGTTCCGTATTGAAGAAGCAGCAAAATTGCGGTATAAAGTGAAAATGCAAGAGCAACTGTGGCAATCACAAAATGAAGCTACAAATGGTGCAAACGCTGATCCATTAGAATTATTAGCAAAACTAGATGATCCAGCTCATGCAGGTGAAGAGAAAGATAAAATAAAGAAAGGTATCGAAGATGAATTGTATGCAATCAAACATATGCGAAGCGATAAGAAAAAAACACCAACAGTTGAACGAAATTTTGGTGTACGTGTTCCAGGTGGTATCCGAAGACATAGGTTATTGAGTTCAACAAATCCAATAGGCGGTGCCACAGAAATGTCAGCATTGCGTAAACGTGCCATGCGGATTGAAAGGTATGGTGAAGATGATAGAAATGGTCCAAAATTAGCATTGCATTGAGAGAGAAAGGTTTTGTCCATTTTTTTTTTTCATGTACAATTGTACATATTACTCCCAGTATATGTACATAATGCACACTGGGCGTTTGTATATGTTATTTATGCACCCGCATAATACAAATTTGTATTTTTGTAAACTATTGTAACAAGATGTCTGTGTAAAAATTTATACGAAGTATATAATATATTATATTAATTACACTCGTATTTACGAAGTATAAAATATATGTGCGTACAAATTAAATTATAAATATTCGTCGTCGTATGATACTCTTTATCGACCAAAGTGTATGATGTCTCTTTTCTAAAAATTCACAAAGTTCTTCGTATGCTTATTTATTGATTCCGTCTTCTTCTCTAAAATTATGGAAAAATTATTTCGATTCTTTCCTTGTTTAATATTCTTAAATCGAGGAAAATAAAAATTAAACCTATTTTTCTTCGTATGCTTATTTATTGATTCCGTCTTCTTCTCTAAAATTATGGAAAAATTATTTCGATTCTTTCCTTGTTTAATATTCTTAAATCGAGGAAAATAAAAATTAAACCTATTTGTATTTGGTTTCTCTAATTCAAAGATAGCAAGTAGAAGTTTCTTAGTAACTTTTGATGATAATAATTTAAAATTTATGTGTCCCATCAACTGTGTTAAAACTTCCATATCAAAATATCTGCTGTTATTTATACAAGCACTTGGTAATACTAGAAATAATAGTCCACCCTTTGTTAACAAATTTGGATGTGAACATTTAAACAGCATATCACCACGCTTATGTGGAGACCCTAAAAAATTTACAACTAGAGATAAAACGATACAATTATATCCACCTTTATGTATATTTAATTCATTGTTCACGTTCTTATGAATAACATAGTCTTGGAAAAAATCAAAGAAATCATATTTGATTACATCAGGCCCCATCGGATTTAAATCAATACACGTCACTTTTAATTTTTTTGTAGGTTTATTTATGTATTGATTATTTATTGCTCCAACATCAAGCACGTAGTAGTTATCTTTGTCGTTACTACTACGTTTACAGAAGATTCTCTTGTGGATTTCGTTTTTTACCCATAATCCACAATTAAATCCTGCATTCTCAATCGTTGAGCTACCAAATATAGATGCTTCTTGGTATTTTTTTAATGATATTTTATTATTTTTTTCAATGTGTGCTATTTGTTTACATTTTTCTTCTTTCGATAAATTTGTGTTTGATTTGATTTTTTCAATATTTTTCATAAAAACATGATATTTCGCAACTGTTGCTTGGCTTTCTATACTATTTTTAAAAGACGAATTCGATTTACTCCCTGTTTCCAATTTAGTATTATCCGACAAATGATTGTGTTTCATTTTTTTGGTATTATTACTATTTTTATTATTATTTGTTGAAAATGTTGACTTTGCCAATAATGTTGCTTTTCGTTTCTTTCTTCTTTTTTTCTTCTTTTTCTCTTTCTTTCCTTCATTTGGTGTGTTGAAAATGTTGACTTTGCCAATAATGTTGCTTTTCGTTTCTTTCTTCTTTTTTTCTTCTTTTTCTCTTTCTTTCCTTCATTTGGTGAAGGTGTAGGGATATGAATCATTTCAATGATGGATCTGACACCGTTTATTGATATATGCGTCCTTTGTCAAATTAATTTTATCTATATGTATTTAACTTTTAATCTGTATTTGTCTATTTCTATTTTATTTCTTTAGTCATCTTATAATTAGGAGTATAATAAGTGAAATAAGTATAAGTCCTAGAAGACTTTTTACGTTATTATTATTTATTAGCTACGCTACAGTAATAATTATTGCACTATTTAAGGACCAAAAAGGCAACCCCATATAAAATAATAAAAATAATAATATTATATCGATATGCACATATTATTATATGTACTTTTCTTCTATTGTATTATTAATAAAATGTATAAAAAAGATATTTTAAATACGTTAATAATAATGCACGATAATTGTAGAAAAGTGCAAAACACAAAACGGAACGAAGAGATAGATAACAAAACGTGAAAAAGACCTTTGCGCAATTACAATGCTATCCTTTATAAAGCGTGTCGGTAGCAATGGCGCTTATAATTTGATACGCCATCAGTACTGCAATATTAATAGTGGCAATATCAAACAAAGAACATTTAAAACAATAGGTACTGCATTAAACTTACATGATCAAAATGAAGTACAACTAAGATATGATTTAAGCATAGAATTAAATCAAAAGTTAAATACACTTACCGAGTTTGCATTGGCTGGTGGTGGTGATAAGGCTGTCAAACGGCATGTGGAAAAGAACAAAAAGCTACTTGTACGTGATAGGATTAAACGATTACTAGATCCATCATCTACATTTATAGAATTTTCACTGCTTGCTGGTTTAGACTTGTATGGAACAAACGTTCAGGGTGCAGGTACGGTATGCGGAATCGGTAAAGTGAATGGTAAAGATGTGATGGTGATTGCAAATGATGCGACTGTTAGTGGTGGTGCTGCATACCCAATTTCTGTGGCAAAATCCCTCAGAGCGCAAGAAATTGCGCTGGAAAATCGATTGCCCTGTTTTTATATTGTCGATAGTGCTGGTGCATTTTTACCAATGCAAAGCGAAATTTTTCCAGATAAAAATCATGGTGGGCGATGGTTTTATAATCAAGCAAGGATGTCGTCAATAGATATACCCCAAATTGCTATCATATCTGGGTCATGTACTGCAGGTGGTGCATACATGTGTACAATGAGCGACGAAGCTGTTATTGTGAAAGATTTAGGTAAAGTTTTCTTGGGAGGCCCACCTTTAGTAAAAGCGGCGACTGGTGAGATTGTAAGCGAGTTGGAATTAGGAGGCGCTGATTTACATACAAAATTAAGTGGATGTACAGATCATTTTGCAGAGAATGAAGAGGAGGCTTTTGAAATTGCACGTTTTATTGCAGAGACACTACCCGATAGAAAATTGTCATGGATTGGACACGAACAATCTAGATATTATAATATGGCTAATGAAAATAATAACAGTAAGAATAACAGTAATGTAAATGATAATAATAATAATAATAATAATAAAGGAATTCCACCTAAATTTGACACCAATGAATTATTAAGTATTGCATCTAGAACAAATGAAAATGAAAGGATTAATATGCTTGAAGCATTGGCGCGTATTGTTGATGGTAGTAAATTACATGAGCATCGATCAAATTATGGAGAAACGTTAATAACTGGGTGGGCGAGAATTGAAGGTATCTTAGTTGGAATAATAGCAAATAATGGACCGCTGGTAGAAGGTACATATGAAAAGTTTGAAAAAAAGAATGGAATTGAAAATGTTGGAGCCAGTGCATGTCCTGCAGCACTAAAAGGTTCTCATTTTATACGTTTATGTGAACAAAAAGAAATTCCATTAATTTATTTTGTTGATACGGATGATACTGATGACATAAGATATGGTGGTAAAAATGTCGGTGTTATGAAAGATATAGCAAAGATGATGCAAGTTGGAAATTCAACTGCGTTACCAAAAATAACAATTGTATGTGGTCGAAATACTGGACCCAGTTCATTTGCCATGTCGCCAAGTAGTAGCAGTCCTACATTTTTACTTTCATGGCCTCATGCTAGATCTGGTATAGAAGGTAGTTTTTACGATTCCTTTTACGGGACATCAAGAATGTGGGATGATGGTATTATATCACCGATTGAAACACGTGAAAAATTAGGGGATTTATTAAGAATTATTGTAAAAGCTTAATAAAAGGAGTGAGGAATACCTCTATAAAATACGACTGTAAAATTTTGTTTTCTTTTTTCGGCCACACCCTTCTTTCGCAAAAAATTTTGCAGAATGTATATAAATAGAATAAAGTCACTTATTTTTGAAAGGCCTTGTGTTCTTGCTAATTATAACATTAACACAGCATTAACAGGAAAAACCAGCAATATCATAATTATTTCGCTCTCTCAAGTACAACAAATACCTAATCTGTCCTATCAAATATATCAAACACTACAAATTTACTGAGTATATGAAAAGGACTACATTAAGTATAAATATGATAGGAAATGAAAATCAG
>LT649814.1:0-13231 GCA_900128395.1 Stramenopiles sp. TOSAG23-2
AACGTGAAGAAGCATTGAAGAAAGCAGAAGAAGATAAAAAAGAAAAAATACGCATGGAAGCTCATGAGAAAAAAGTTGCAGAAGAAAAGAAAAAATCGTATGAAAGCGATGTTGAAAAAACATGTGATAAGACAGTGGCAAAAATTGTAGAAACTGCGAAAGGAAAAAAATGTGATTGTAAAATTGGTTATGGAAGCATGAGTGGCAGTAAAGAAACTCCATCTGGATCGCATTGTAGTATGTGTGGAGATGGTATGTATAAAGACAAAGTTGATACTAGTTCGTGTGTTGTTCGGAGCAACTGTGGTAACGGTACTAAAATGCTTGTAGGAGGTGAAGGTTCCAGTTACGAAGATAGACAGTGTATCGCTTGTGAAGAAGATACATATGCTGGGCCCGCTTCACAACAGAAGAATAAAATAGTAAAAGAATGCTACACGGATCTTAACTTACTTGAGATTGCCCTCTTAAGTAGCAACTCAGTTCTGTGCTCCGCAGGTTATTACGGTACTCCCAAATACAATGAACTAGGAGCATATATACATGGGTCATGCAAAATTAAAATATGTACATGTGCACATGGACAACATGCAGTAGGATCAAAGTGTCCTAGAAATCAAATGGAATATTGCATTCCAAAATGTGACAATGGGTATTTTCTTAGCGGAAACAAATGCCAGAAAAAAGTTTGTAAATGTGAAGATGACAACGGCAATATTGTGGGAGAAAAAGCGATGGGAAAAGATTGTCCGGTTCACGGCAAAAACTTTTGCATGAAATGTAAGAAAGACCATGGGTTTGAAAATAATCAATGCAAATCATGTATGAAACCACAAAGTTTGACCTTATCGTCTGGTAATACATATCACAGAGAGAAATGTAAATGTAACATTGGTTTTGGACAGTATACTACAACAAGTACAAATGGGAAGCACTGTAAAAAATGTGATGGTGTAAATACATTCAGTAAGGTGCCAGGTAATTTCCAATGTCTCCCTCATAAGCCGTGTCCGAAAGGACAAGGCCGTGATAACGAGGATACTGAAAATATCGAACGTTTTACAAAAGAAATGAAAAAATGCAAACGATGTACTGGAAAAAAATATTATTCTCATGATAACAGTCACCAAGAATGTTACCTAGCACCTTTAGAAGAAGTCATTGTTACTAATTATAATGGTGATGTGGAATGCAAACCAGGTTATCAAAGTATATATAGTCAAGTGGACCTATTTGGAAAATTAATCAAAAAAATAAAATATAATTCATATGGTAGGTATATTCTTGGACAATGCCAGAAAAAGGTTTGTAAATGTGAAGATGACAACGGCAATATTGTGGGAGAAAAAGCGATGGGAAAAGATTGTCCAGTTCACGGCAAAAACTTTTGCATGAAGTGTAATGAAGACACGCATTATTTGAAAGGCAATAATAAATGCTATGAAAAAAAATGCCGATGTGAAAATGGAGGTGATGGTGCAAGAGGAATTAATTGTCCTGTTCATGACGAGTATCATTGTTCAAAATGCAATGAAGGATATGATCCAATTTTGAATCGTAATTTGATTTTAAGCGATAAAACTGTATTTAAAACAAAAAAATGCCGATATAAGGTATGTGAATGTAAAGATGGCAACGGCAATATTGTGGGAGAAAAAGCGATGGGAAAAGATTGTCCAGTTCACGGCAAAAACTTTTGCATGAAGTGTAATGAAGACACGCATTATTTGAAAGGCAATAATAAATGCTATGAAAAAAAATGCCGATGTGAAAATGGAGGTGATGGTGCAAGAGGAATTAATTGTCCTGTTCATGACGAGTATCATTGTTCAAAATGCAATGAAGGATATGATCCAATTTTGAATCGTAATTTGATTTTAAGCGATAAAACTGTATTTAAAACAAAAAAATGCCGATATAAGGTATGTGAATGTAAAGATGGCAACGGCAATATTGTGGGAGAAAAAGCGATGGGAAAAGATTGTCCAGTTCACGGCAAAAACTTTTGCGTGAAATGTAAGAAAGACCATGGGTTTAAAAATGGAATTTGTAAACAATGCAGTGATGGAAGTATAACTAATACCCCAGTTTATAGTGAATATCATACCAATCCTTGCATATGTACTTATGGTTATGGTAAAGATTCCGAGAAAACGATTGATAACTTTGGAACACATTGTAAGAGTTGTTCTTATCGAGAATTTAGTGCTGAGGAAAGCAATAACAAATGTGATAAACACCAATCATGTCCAGCCGGAAAAGGTCGCAGTAGTGCTAAGCTATTTCCAAAGGATTCTAAACACGGCTGTGATAATTGTAATGGTGATGAATACTCTATAAATGATTCGTTTGAAACTTGTTTTCGGTTGCCTGCATCAGCAAAGATCAGTGTCCGTACAATTGGTAGCGAAATATTTGGTAGCGGAAATACAGGAGTTCAATGTAAAGAGGGGTATATAAGTGAATCAAGTCGGATAAATAACGGTGCAGTTGCGGCAGACGATTACAATAAAAAAGGTTTGTTCATTGGCACATGCCGTTCAAAACACTGTACATGCCAGGATGAAAACTTTGACCCAATAGGCACTGCCGCAATTGGTAAAAAATGTCCATATGATGGAGAAAATACTTGTATCAATTGTAAACGTGGTTATGTATTACTGAATGGCCGTTGCATAAAGTGCAGAACCGGAATCAGTAGCACCTCGAAAGAAAGTGAACACAATTCATTTCACACAGAAAGTATGTGTTTATGTGCAATTGGATATGGAAAAAACATACATAATTTTGAAAAAAAAACGAATATGCATTGCTATTTCAAGAGACATGATAAACAATACTACAATTTAAAAGACGCAACAGACAGATGTGTTGAAAAAGGCAATGATTGTATCGGTGTTCATAATTTGGACAATAGGAAAGATGCGTTCTATCTTTGCAAACCATTATCTGATTTTCAAAAGGGGCCTATACCAGATCATCCTGGTCCTCAAACACTTTACAAAAAGTTAAAGGGAAGCCACGCTGTGGACGGTAGTTACTGTACACAATGTAGTAGAGCTACAAGTGCTAATAGAGGAACTTATAGTGACAACTTAAGTCTTGAACCATGTGTAGTACATACAAAATGCAAAGAGGGGTACGGTCATGAGATACAAAATGAAGATGCTATAGACTTTACAGTACAAGATAAGGGAGACATGTGTGTAAAATGTCCAGTAGGGAAATACTCTACCACCGGGACCAACGAATACTCTCATGGAATATGTTTTGAAGCACCGAAAAATGAAGTCCAGGTAATTCCATATCCAGGGCGTACAGGAAATACTGGGGTTGAATGTATATCTGGATTTTGTCCTAGCAGTGGCAGTACAAAACTGGACCTGAAAAAGGATTTTGATCAAAATGGAAAGTATATACCTGGACGCTGTAAGTATTGTGTTTGTAGTTGCCCAAATGGAGAAAACGCAGTTGGAATTAAATGTCCAAGTATGGGGGCTAACGTATGTACAAAGTGTAAAGTTGACTATGGTTTTTCAAATCCAGAGAAAGAAGATCTTGGTACAGGGACATGTCATCAATGCATCAAACCGCAAAGCGAGGCGAGGGGGGTAGAAGTGACGGGAGATATGGTAAAAGAGTTCCGTGAAGACAATGCTGAAAAAGCCTTATATCATACTGAAACATGCGTGTGTAAAGTAAGTTATGGAAAGTTTAAGGATCTTGAAGCGAATGGTGGTCATTGTAAAAAATGCGGTTGTGGTTACTATAGTGACACGTCTAGCAACACACCTTGTCACAGGAAAACGGGGTGTGACGCTGGACATGGAACAGTTGATGATATTGGAAATTATTATTCACAAAACTCACAATGTCGTTTATGTGCTGCAAATACATATTCCGTAATCAGATCAGATGATGTATGCCATGCAGTACCAAAAGAAGTAGTCAGAAAAAGCGCAAGTGAACTTCAATGCAAGCTTGGTAGCACAACTTTAACTACGAATAGCCGGCAATTGATTACCAACGACCAATACAAAGAGAATTTATCTAAAGAGGAAAGAGAAAAAAAGCAGGAGCAGCGAAATAAACAACAAGCAGAATATGATGAACTTGAGAGAAAGAAAGAAGAATATGAAAAGAAAAAAGCTCAACGAGACAGTGAAAAAAAAGAGGAGCGGCAGAAAATGGATTCAAAAAAGGAGGAAAAGAGGAAGAAAGAGGCACAAAAGACGAAAAAAGAGGAAGAAAAGAGAAAGAAAGAAAGTGAACGCGACAAGAAAAAAAATGCATGCGCTGGAAAGACGGGGTGGTCGTGGGGCTGGTGCTGGGTTACAAATGGGGTAAAAGCCCTTTACAACGGACTCGTCGAGGTAGTAAAAACAATTGCGAGTGCTATTACTACCCTTGTAGATGCAATTAAAACACTGGGGGATGCAATTGAATCTATCAGACGCGCGATTGAAGACTTGGGCCATCTAATTCAAGATTGTTGGAATAAAGTAGTCCATTACGCTAATAAAGCGGCGATGTTAGCTAAGCACTTTTTAGACGTTCAATCGCTTGTCCTTGAACATTATTTCAATAAATCGCTAGCAGAATGGAATAATTTTGTATTCACATGGCACAAATTCTGGAAAACAGAGGGAAGGCCACGACATAAACACTGGGATTTTACCCTTGAAAAAGGAGGTAAAATACCTACCGGTGGCCACTGCAGGCACTGTAGTGCTGGAGGTTCATTTTTGACTAATATATTTTCTGGTAATAAAAGATGTAATGTTCCAGGCGGAAAATATATTCCCGGTCAATGTAAAATGCGTGAATGTACATGCATTTCAGGAATGAAAACGCTTGGAGTCCTCTGCCCAGAAGATGGTAAACAATATTGTACAAGATGTAATAGTGGTTATGACCTCATATGCGACAATGATGAGAATGTTGAAAAGGTATACTTTTCATCCAATACAAAACGAAATTATGCCGACTCGAAGGCTTGGTGTGAGGCTAATGGTGGAATGGTTGCAACTATTAATTCCGAAAACGAAAATACTAATGCTCTACATGTATTAGGTTCAAACACTAAGTATATTGGAGGTATCTCGGACGGGAATGGGAACTGGCGCTGGGATGATTATAGTCCGTGGAATTACATTTATGCCCATAATGATGGACTACAAGGCAAACGTGAAAGAAGGTTGGCAATAACTTCTAGTAAAGAATGGCATGATTGGGGAAGTGGAAAAAGCGAATTAGGAGTTATATGCCACCGATTATCTTGTCAACCATTTACAAAAAATGTAAAAGATTACGGATGGGCTCCAAGCAAGAAGCTTGGAGTATGCGAAGGCGATTGTGATAGAGACAGTGATTGTAAACCAGGTTTAAAATGTTTCAAAAGAGGTGCGTATGAACGTGTTCCTGGATGCGCTGGGCAAGGCACACGTGATTTTGATTATTGTATAAAAGTGGGGGAGTGGATCTGGGATGATCAAATGTCTCAACATGTTCACAAGAAAAAATGCAGAGAACGGAAATGCAAGTGCCATCATGGAGGTGAAGACGGATATGGGGCATCGTGCCCAAAACACGGAGTGGAGCATTGCATGTCTTGCTATGACGGATATGACGCTATTCCAATTACAGAGATTCGTGATGTGGAAACAAATGATATGTTTAAAACTGAAAAGTGTCGCTTGCGCGAGTGCAGATGCGATAATGGGGTTGGGGCAACTGGGGCAGCATGCCCGAAACATGGAGCTTTTAAATGTGCAAAATGCAAAGCTAATTTTGGGTTAAAAAATTACGGCAGTGCAAAAGTACATCATACTTGTGAAAAATGCGTTGAAGGTAGTACTACAAAAGAAAAACGAGAATCCTCATATCATGACAAACAGTGTGTGTGCATATTTGGGTATGGTAATATTCTAGGTTCTAGTACTCATGCAAACGGCAACATGTGTACAAAATGTGATACAGGCAAGTTTAGCAACAAAGAAGACACAACTGCATGCCGCGAGCATGCAACGTGTCCAGTAGGACAAGGGCGTACAAATGAAAAGTTTTTATCTGATACAAATCATGATTGTAAGAATTGTCCTAGTGGTACGTATTCCCGTACAAATTCATATGATGTATGCTATACTGCAGATCCTCCAAAAGAAGTTATTGTAGTTGGCAATCCTGGTAATGATGTTAAATGCGCCCCCGGTTATTGCAGTATTAATAGTAAGGTTGCGACCCTTCATCCAGATGATTTTGATAAAGATGACAAGTACATTCCTGGTCAATGTGTTATATGTACGTGTAAATGTGACAATGGAGAGGCGGCTAAGGGAACTGATTGTCCAAAAATTGGTGAGCATAAATGTATGAAATGTAAAGCTGATTATGGTATACTTAAGAGAGCTGGAGATAAAGCATCTTATACATGTAAAAAATGTAACCCCGGTTCAATACCAAATGACGTTGTAGTTCATGGATATCATACTGGTCATTGTGTATGTAAGAAAGGTTACGGTAATACAAAACGAGAAAAAACTGCGAATGGTAGATGGTGTGAAACGTGTGAAACGGGAAAATTTAGTGACTTTAAAGACGATACAAGCTGTCGCGTACATATGAAATGTCCAATTGGACAAGGTCGTGTAAGTGAAAGTGGGAAATTAGATAATGACAAAAATCTTGAGGATGAATGTAAAAATTGTGTAAGTGGTACGTACTCGTCTGTATCATCGCATGATACATGTTTCGATGCGCCTCCAAGTGTAGAAGCTGAGATAATACCATTCCATGGTCCAGGCAGAGGCGTACGTTGTATCGATGGATATGAAAGTACTATTACAAAAAGTAGAGATGTTAGATATGATGGAAATGGTAAATATATTAAAAACCAGTGTAAACCAAAAAAATGCATTTGTCCAGAAGGTGGGACAGGATCAACATTGAAACAATGTCCAAAACACCACGATACATGTTGCATATCATGCAAAGAAGATCAAGGATATCATTTAACAACAAATACACGTAATGAACCAGTATGTGAGCTACGCAAATGCACATGTAGGAATGGTGACGATCCGCATGGAGTCAATTGTCCAAAAAATTATAATGGAAAGATGTACTGTTCAAGCAAGCTGAAATGTGATGATGGATATTACTTTAAAAACAATGCATGTCACCTGAAAATATGCGAGTGTACAAATGGAAAAAGAGCCACGGGAACTGAATGCAATAAACATGGTGATTTTAAATGTATTGCATGTGAGGATGGTTATGGTTTTGGGAATAGTCGGGAACTTCTTATTAATAACGTTAAAAAGGAAAAAGCATACATATGTGAAGAGTGTAAAGATGGTTCAATACCAAATGACGTTGTAGTTCATGGATATCATACTGGTCATTGTGTATGTAAGAAAGGTTATGGTAATACAAAACGAGAAAAAACTGCGAATGGTATATGGTGTGAAGCGTGTGAAACGGGAAAATTTAGTGACTTTAAAGACGATACAAGATGTCGCGTACATACGAAATGTCCAATTGGACAAGGTCGTGCAAATACGAAATTTTCATCTGTCGAAAACCACAAATGTACTGACTGCCCGCTTGGTAAATATTCTGCTACTAATGATTATGATCAATGTATTGAGCCTTATCCTCCAGAAGAAGTTGCGGTGGTTGGTTGGCCTGGCACGAAGGTTAAATGTAAATCCAATTTTTTTGGAAAATCGTTATTTATTAACTATGCAATCAAAGTCAGAGATGATCAAAATCGGCTATTGAAGAAGAAGATAAATACAATATCGTGCGAGAACGGTCAAATATTAAATGAGAAAAATAAATGTCAGGAAATGGTAAAATATGAATCTAATGTATATGTTCCAGGATCTTGTAGGCCAAACGAATTGTCATTTTTCTCTTACCTCAAAAAGAAACGTCGACGCCATTATGTAATTGTAATAGATCGCTCTTCATCTATGGGGGTGCTTTCGGGTGAAAATGGTAATGAAAAAAGTAATTTCGATCGTAGTATTGAGATTGCGCGTGTAATTGGCAAAGCTGCAATTCCACTTGATGACAAAGGTATATCTATCATCGTATTTGCTGGAGATGGAGATAAAATATATAAGCATGGCATCAAGGACACAGAGGCATTGGAGAAAGCTTTGGAGGTAGAAAACACGGAAATTAGCTCAACTCACTTATCACGTGCATTACCAGAGGCTTTTAGCGAACATAATGCTGAGAAAACGTGTTTGAAAGTAGGTGAGAATAATTACAACGTTTGTTGTCCTAATGACGATAATGAAGACCGTTCAATTTTCGTACTCACTGATGGAAAAGTTGCTAGACCAGATGATGCGGTGAAAATAATGGAGAAAGAAGTAAATTTTAGAAACAGGAAGGAGCGCCCGGAATCCTTAACTATATCATTTTTTCAACCAACCCAAGCTGGCCACTTCAACTTTCATGAGCAGTTTAGAAAGGTTACTTTTAATTTTAATGTGGTAGATGTATCAACATATGATGATTTCAAAAAGAATGGCGAAAAATTCCTGGATACAATTAAAAAAGAAATTGGATATAATGTAATAAAAGATGACGGATGGGCTCCAAGCAAGAAGCTTGGAGTATGCGAGGGGGATTGCGATTCGGACATGCATTGTGACTCAGGTTTAACATGTTTTCATAGAAATGGAAATGAACCTATTCCAGGGTGTGTTGGGGCAGGTAGGAAAAAAATGGATTATTGTATAAAAGCGGACAAAAAATAAAAAAAAGAATGTTTTCGTAAGCGGGAGTAAATATGATATTCCACATTAATTTTTTACGTTCGTATTTTTAATAATTTTTTTACTTTATTTTAAAAAAAAATAGTTTGTATTTCGAAAACCGGAACATGCAGCATATAAATTTTCATATGCATATGTTGCTCATCGTTACTGATCACATTTGGTTTGTGTTGTTCACTCCAACTTCCAACTCTCCAGCATCACTCCTGCACTCCAGCATCCAGCACTCCAGCATCCAGCATAATCCAATAATACTAAATTTTGGATAATAATAAATTTTGAACCGGAATAGCATTATTGATGGTGTGTATATGCTAGCTTGAACCTAACATGGAATAGCATTACTGATGATGTGTATATGCTAGTAAATGTTAGTGCTGTGTGATGCTAGCTCATGGCCTTTTCTTATCAAATTTTTGAATCAAATAATATATTACTAATATATACATATATACATATATACATATATGTAATATATATACCCGTCGTCGTTGTAATGCATTTCATCGCATATTCATTCTCCTCATCTTCTCTCTTTTCTTTGATCAATCCTTTTTTCTTTCTCGTTAGAAGTGTAATCCAACAAGAACATCTAATTTCTTTTTTTTTTTGAACTGGAAAATTTGTAATAAAAATTTTTTATTGGGAGCATTTAGTTTTATCATTTTTAAATATTTTAGATTTCTAGACTATTCATCGTTAATATATAGGTCCAAAAGATGAAGATTATGATTATTTATTCAAGGCCCTTACAGGACAGCCCAACGAAGGTAGAAAGCATGGTGGTGGATTGCGGGTAGGTGAAATGGAAAAGGATTCGTTTAATTCGCATGGCGCTTCCATGGGATTCATTGAATTGGAAAAAACAAACACCAACAGATCTGGTCCCACCAGACAGGGTATTAACAAAATATTGTATTGCAACGTTAAAATCCTTTAAACCAAAAAAACGATTTCGAAAAAAGAAAATTACCTATGTAAAAAAGAAAGTATTAAAATTTAATAAAGGCGATACAAAATATTCAGCATGGATGAAAGAATTGGGGTTTTGAAAATAATATATACTGAGATGCATTTTTACGTTGTAGAAGGGATGGTTAAGTAAAATTGAACGATTGGATACGAGTGCATCGTATACAAAAAATTGGAAAGATAGAGTAGATCAAGGAAATACGGCATTGCATTTTGCGGCGTTTGGATGTAAAAATAAAGCATTAAAATTATTATTACTTACTCACACATTCTCGGATATTTTTATTTATTAATATTTTTTGTAGTTTCGGGCATTTACTTGCTATGAAGCAGGTATGCCTTGAGACTATCAATATATTGTGCTTATTTTGATGATTTTTCCTATCAAATATTTCGATCGGGTTGAAATGTGGTATATCTCTGTGTGAATTCCAGAAAACCTTAATTTTCTGAATGTTTTGCAATATTTCTGTGTATGATTTTGTGCAATTCTGCATTTGATTTTGTGCAATATTCTGCATTTGATTTTTGTTTGTTGATGCAAAAGGGGCATACAAAGATAGCTCGTATCATTTAGCACCAGTAAGTCGAACATATCGTTTAAGGAGTGAAACGATATATTAACATCCATTCGGGTGAATTCTCCATGTATATGCCTTATGATAGCAATACATCACCTCCATATACTTAAATAATATAGACACAGCATCATAATAATGTTATTTCTATGTTCCTTAAAACTGCTCTAGGGCAGTTTTGAACATTTCCCACGAGAGGATATGGTTGTATGAGCCTACTAGTAATATAGGTTCAGGAATAGGAATCGAGGAAGCTAGAAGCTAGAAAAAAAAGAGGGGCGGGCCGAATTGAGAAAAATTGAAAATATAAATTGAAATATTATACCACTGATGTAAAATGTAACCTATTAAATTAAAATAAGAAGAAGATATAATAGCTAATAGAGCATAATAGCTACTATTTATATTTTGTATTATAATACCTGGATTACCTGTACTATTATAAAGATACAGAAATACACTCATCATACACCATGATATATAGATACTAGATACATAGATCGATCATAGATACACTCTACACTCTATAATAATTATTAATTATTACTTTGAAGATATGAAGATACATATAACAAAGTTTTAAAGAATACATTGAATTTTATAATACAAAAACTACTTGTACCTTGTATACAACCAGAAAATGAAATTTTATTTATATTTCTTGTTTATTGGATCTATATTGATCTCCTTGTCCATTGCCCAACAAGGTGATGTCGCACAAATATCTTCTAACAATCAAAAATATTCGATTCCATCAACCAATGCAAAAGAGATAACATGGTCATCGTCAAACGAAAAATATCCTTTATTGTACAAATGGTCAAATGGAAAAACATACAAATGTGATGGAACTCCTGACTATTGCAAAGTAACAAATGTAAATGGTAAAACGGTATTTAAATATAAAGGTAGCTGGGATAAAACTAAAAACGAAGATGATTGTGTATGGGACATATATGTTTCTTATGAAGGCAAAACCATATCGTTAAACGATTTTGTGAAACAAAAAGAAACAAAAGAAGTAAAAGCAAAGAAAGAGCAAGAGGGTGCAACGAAAAACGCAAAGAATACGGCAGAGACGGATGAGGCAAAAGCTTCTAACAATCAAAAATATTCAATTCCATCAACCAATGCAAAAGAGATAACATGGTCATCGTCAAACGAAAAATATCCTTTATTGTACAAATGGTCAAATGGAAAAACATACAAATGTGATGGATCTCCTGACTATTGCAAAGTAACAAATGTAAATGGTAAAACGGTATTTAAATATAAAGGTAGCTGGGATAAAACTAAAAACGAAGATGATTGTGTATGGGACATATATGTTTCTTATGAAGGCAAAACCATATCGTTAAACGATTTTATGACAGCAAAACAAAAAAAACAAGAAGAAAATGCTAAAGAGCTAGAACAGGTGAATGAAGCTGCTAATAAATTGGGCACAAAAAACGTTTTGACAGAAAAAGGCGACCAATTGGGGAGCGTTTCAAACCCGCAAGGTGTTGCTGGTCTGAAAGGTGAACAAGGTATTCCTGGTCCAAAGGGTGAGCGTGGGGAAAGAGGTCTACAAGGTAAGTTGAGTTCGTTATCGTTTGTCTATAATTAAAATGCTTTCAATCTTTCTAACACTGTACTACTACTATTCAAGGTCCTAAAGGTAATGATGGACAAAAAGGTGATCAAGGTATGCGAGGTCTGCAAGGTCCAAAAGGTAATGATGGACAAAAAGGTGATCAAGGTATACAAGGTCCGAAAGGTATCAATGGACGAAAAGGTGATCAAGGTATACAAGGTCCAAAAGGTAATGATGGACAAAAAGGGGAACATGGTGAAAGAGGGGCTACAGGTATGAAGGGTGATCAAGGTATGCAAGGTATACAAGGCCCAAAAGGCAATGATGGACAAAAAGGTGATCAAGGTATACAAGGCCCAAAAGGTGACAATGGACAAAAAGGTGATCAAGGTATACAAGGTCCAAAAGGTAACAATGGACAAAAAGGTGATCAAGGTATACAAGGTCCAAAGGGTAATGATGGACAAAAAGGTGATCAAGGGATACAAGGTCCTAAAGGTGATCATGGTTTGAAAGGGTGATCAAGGTATACAAGGTCCAAAGGGTAATGATGGACAAAAAGGTGATCAAGGGATACAAGGTCCTAAAGGTGATCATGGTTTGAAAGGTGAACCTGGTAACGATGGTACGGGTTTGAAATTGAAATCGTTTGCAATTGGTCAAACATATGATCATGGTGATTACGTATTTTCAAAATCCAGTAAAGACAACCATGATTCAATGTACATCGCTGAAAAAACATTTGTCGCAACTAAAACACCGCATCTGGATTTAGATTCTGGTAATTGGGTTGAATTTCATGCACCGCGCGGTGTTAACGGAGAAAAAGGTGATCGTGGCTTACCTGGTATTGTTGGTGTACAAGGTGTGAAAGGTGATCAAGGTATAAAAGGTAACGATGGCCAAAAAGGCGAACGTGGTGAAAGAGGAGCTACAGGTAATCAAGGTATGAAAGGTAACGATGGACAAAAAGGTGATCAAGGTACGGCAACTTGGTGAAAGAGGAGCAACAGGCACACCAGGTAATCAAGGTATTCAAGGTGAACGCGGTATGAAAGGAGATCAAGGTGATCAAGGTATAAAAGGTAACGATGGCCAAAAAGGCGAACGTGGTGAAAGAGGAGCTACAGGTAATCAAGGTATGAAAGGTAACGATGGACAAAAAGGTGATCAAGGTACAGCGGGCATAATGGGACGACAAGGTGAACGCGGTATGAAAGGAGATCAAGGTGATCAAGGTATAAAAGGTAATGATGGACAAAAAGGTGAACGTGGTGAAAGAGGAGCAACAGGCACACCAGGTAATCAAGGTA